>JAOXJP010256119.1:0-21486 GCA_025762735.1 Platanus orientalis | reverse complement strand
CCATAGAGGACACATATTCAAGAACAGAAGTAGCCCTGATTTCATGAAGGTCCGAATGGATTAACCAAAAGATACTAGAAACTTGATCTGCAACAAACACAAGTAGCAATACATCTTAACCATCTTATCTATCAAAAAGATGGACACTGAATCAACTAGAGGTCGATGAATATCTCAAAATGATCTAACAATGTGGGAGATATGGATAACTCATCCATTTATATGAGAAAACACCACAAATGTAAATTGAAATATCCAAGAATGCCAATTCTGGTGAATGGTACAACTTTGCAACAGAAAATATGACAGCAGATGGAACTGTTTGAAGAACCCAAAGCACTGCTAAAAATTACAGCAGAAAAAACCAATTGGTGGAGGCTAACATGAAGGAAAAGGGATTTGACAAAGAAGCATAAGAACTATCACAAAGCATATGTCTGTGAATTCAAAGACCAAAAACAGGTCACAAAATTGGTCGGACAAACCCGCACTGAAAAAGAGCATCTTAATTCGAAATATAGTATTAATTTTGTTTTTTCCTTTTTCTTATTCTTTTTGGTAAAAGAAAATATAGTATTAATTTGATCACAGCATTCAAGAGAAGAGAGAGAGAAACAATGATGATTAGTACTAATAAGTATAACAAAGTTCCTCGGTAAAGGTGTTCCCAACGAAATCATCAAGAAATTGATTTAATATAGAACCAATATTCTAGATTTGTTGTGAGACCTATAAGCCAAAATTTTGATATCATGACTGATACTAGAGATATCTCTAATAATTGAAGGTCCTCAAAACCCTGGAATGGGTCTAGGCCACCACCTAGTTTAACGCTAGTGGTGGAGGCCACTCCCTTCCCGGGTTAAAGGATCCTATTGTCCATCTCTTCTTTTTTTTACAATTTCTTCAAAGTGTTACTTGCTGAAAACAGGGTATCAATACGAGATTCAACACTACTCACTCACCTTCGCAGATTTGATCAAGGAAACACTTCTGGACCACTCCCTAGGGCTGAATGACCCTACCTATATCTGTCTACATCAGAGTTTTGCACTTTTGAAGCTGTACCAACCTATCAGAGACATCCCAAGCGTCAAACACGCCCAAAAACTGCCTGCACGAGAATGAACACCACATCTTTATGGATCAAGTTTTGCTGATTTTGATCTTTTCTGGAGTTACTAGACTCCCATACGATCCTAAAGCACTAAGCCTGCATCAGAAAATTGTGTAAAAAAAAGTTTCCTTCTGGATCAATACAGCTAGGTGTCATGCTCCCGACGTTACCAAAAAAAAAATTTAATTTTGAAACTTCGAATTTTGGTTCCTTGAAGTTTGGGTTTTGTTTGCCTTCAGTCTTAAAGACCTCAAGAAGATCATTAACCTCCGAAACAAGTATTGGATTCATCTCTTTTGTTTTTTTTTAATCAAATTTCTACAAGTAGGGGTTGTGAAATTTGTGGCATATGCTTGGTGGCTGTTCAGACAATTTTCTGATCCTACTTCCATTGATTCACAAAAGGAATTTCAATGCTTATAGTCCCTCCACCAACTGTTTCTTCGGCATGGAACTGAAGAATCTCTGAAGAATGATTAGCGATAGACGATTTCTATACATCAAACAGAAATCTTTTGAGCTCATCCTTTCTGAAGATGGGCTTGAGAATACGGAGCGATGCAGCGGTCGTTCCTTCAACATCTCAATCTCGTTCTCTCTCTAGACCAATTTTTACAACTTCTCATTCCGTATGCTCTGCAACCCAGAGTCTTCTAAGATCAAGAATATTCTAAGGTCCAAAGATGGCACGGTGATTCTAAGGAAAGGAGAAAACACCAGAGGAAAATTTTTCCGAATCACACAATGGAGAACCAAAAATCGAAATGTTCTCATTGTCATTCCAAATGGTAACTCGTTCTCTGGTTGGCAAACCTTTCTTGAGGTTATTAGGCAACTTGGCTTGTCTACAAAAACACTAAAACACAGTCCACCACCTCCTGCTATTGACAACCTCCCGCTCCAAAATCCATCCTGGGTAGACAACAAATCAAAGTAGTCACTAGCGATTATATATGAGATTTGGGGTGCTTTGCCATTGTGGAAACAGGTGGAGGTTCTCCTACAATCAACTTTTAGACCCTCTGGAGGCTCCTCTTTCAGTCTTAAACCCTTTGGATCTAACCCATCTAGAGCCCTTTTTTTGCCGACTCAAAAACAGAAGCCTCTCGCATTCTCACTTGAGCTCATATCCCCTTCGACCAAGGCATTATCCTCTTGAAGAAATGGGATCTGATGTCCTCCATCTGCCCCTCTACCATTTTTGGACCTCGTTGGATCTGATTGCTCGGCGTCCCATTCCATGCCTGGAATCACACCACCTTTCCTGAACTCAGAGTTATATGTGGTGGCCTCCTCGAGATCAACCCAAAAACTTTTGCCCGACTCAGAGTTGCCTCCAGCAATCTCCATAGCATTCCTCGCGACCTCGTGCTTCAAGTTGCTGAGCATGCTTTCTCTATTATCGTTAAGGTTGAAGATCTGGCTGCCAGCAACAGCTCCTTCAATGCACATGGGAAGGTGATTAAGAATGCTGACATGGCACCATCTAACAGCATCACAATCAACGCCCAAAAATCAAAGGCCACGATCCATCCTCCACTGAGCTCTTCAATGGACACGTCTACCCCTCTAGCCAGGGTCCCCAACAACTCCCCCCCTTCAAATTTTGAAAATCCTGACTCAAACCAAAGACATGCAGGTGAGGGACTTCTTAGGCTAGGCCCATCAAATTGGTCCAAACAGCAAAACCCAAAAACACAATGGGTCTAGCGTATAATCCACAAACCCTCTCAAGAGCCCATAGCTTCAATTGTTCATAACCAATCAATAACAAAATCATTGCCACCTCACTCCTCCTTGTCCAGGCACTTAAAGACAGCCATAGATGAGACCTTCAACAATGCTTGGGTCTCTCATCTTCTTCCACTCGGCTCTAACATACCAGTCATTGCAATCATCATCAACACCTAATTGCAACAACTGTTGGAGACACCATTTGTCAGAAGACACCTCAACATGATCCTGAACGCCATCTTTCTGAAGACAATGGCAAGTGGCAATCATCGTCACAAATAGTGGATACTCTGAGATCTCCAATGACCAAATTTTCCACACCAGAATTCTCCCCTACTCAAAGACCTATCTTGGGACAATCTCCTTCTGCCTTGTCTTCTCCCTATCCTGATGCAGAAACGGAACATCAAGACTTCATTCTTCTGATGACGAAACACTCCCACCCTCATCCTCATTGGACCAGAGTGAGTAAATTTCTGATGAGGAGGCTTCCACTCACTCACAGGAGCATGCTCTTAACGAAGGATCTTTGACGAATCTATTTGGACAGAACCATGGTGCTTCTCCCCTCAATGATGCCAATATTCATCTCGATCCAGGTACGCACAATTCCCCTTCTCTTTCTAATTCATCTCTTTCTGCTCTATGTCCTCCTTCATCCCAATGCCTCTCTTCAGCTATTATCCCCTGCTCTTTAGAACCTATTCCACACTTGCAAACTAGTGGTGTGCCAACCGAAGATTTAATGGGTATTGACGCAGTCGCAAATAAAATGGGCCTTCAGACTGTTGATGATAATGGTACCCCTACTCAATTGTCTGATTTTTTTACAGAAAAGCCTTCCTCATCTAAACAGGTGTTAAAGCCCTACGGGAATTGAAAAATCTTCAATGGGAGATGAATGACTGTCTAGATAGTACTGGTACCAAAAGGATGCATAGGGGATGTTGCACAGGTTGCCAATGAAGATCTTGAGTTGGAATGTCAAAGGATTAGGTGGTGTCTCAAAGCGACGCATGGTCAAATCATGTATTGGAAATTATGATCCGGATATCATTATCTTGCAAGAAACCAAAAAGCCTGAAATCTCTAAAAATCTTCTCAGGTGTAATGCTAGAAAAATGATTGATGATTGGGCGTTTCTCCCTTCTAATGGATCCTCGAGCGGTATTCTCATTGCATGTGATTCTTTACAGCTTTCAAAGACTAATGTCTCATTGGGCTCTTATCCAATTACCATCTCTTTTATGAACATGAATTCTGGATTTGATCGGACCCTCACAGAAGTTTATGGCCCTTGTTCTTCAGCAAATCGTCAAACTTTCTGGGATGAGCTTCTTCTCATTCACTCCACTTGGAGGGGTCCTTGGGTTGTTGGCGGCGATTTCAACGCAATTAGATTCCCTTTTAAGAAAAGCTCAGGTGGCCGGAGTACGAGAACCATGCATGAATTTAATTCTTTCATATCTCAATCGAACATTAGAGACTCATTTTATCAACAGTCGTTTTACATGGAAAAATGGTAGGGAAAACCCTATTTTATGCCGTCTTGATAGATTTTTGATCTCTATGGATTGGGAGGATCACTACCCCCACTTCTTCCAAGAAGCTTTCTCCAAGCTAGTTTCTAATCATTGGCCCATCATTTTCAACACTGACTCTCAAAATTTTGGTCTCAAACAATTTAAATTTGAAAACATGTGGGTTCTACATCCTCACTATCATTCCAACATTGCAATTTGGTGGAATGAGTGCACCTTTATTGGAAGAGAAGGGTATAAGTTTTGCCAAAACTTCAAATTTATCAAGAGGAAGCTCATCATTTGGAACAAGAACACCTTTGAGGACATTAAATCAAAAAAAGAAAAGATGTTAGAGGAAATATCAAAGCTTGATAAGATGTATTCTGACAACATGGGCCTCCCAGACACTTTAAAGGCTTCAAGGTTGTCCCTTTTGGCCGACCTCGACTCTCTACTTCATTATGAAGAGATTTATTGGAAGCAAAAGGCTAAATACAAATGGTTGAAAGAAGGAGATAGGAACACCAAATTTTTCCATAAGATTACAAGTAGAAGGAAAAGAAAAAACCTCATCACAAAGTTAATGATTGATGGGCATGAGACCATAGATTTTGAGACTATTGCAAATGCCACAACCAACTTTTATGAATCTCTATTCTCTCAAGAAGATATCTCGAGGCCAAGGATCGAAAACCTATTCGAGGCTAAACTCTCTTCCAATATGGAAAATTCCCTTGAAGCTCCTTTCACAAAATAAGAAATAAAGTCTGCAATTTTTAGCATGGATAAAGATAAATCTCCAGCACCAAATGGATTCTCCATGTTATTTTACCAATCTTGTAAAGGGTGATTTATAGAAGGTGCTTACAGAATTTTTTGAAAGAAGAACCTCTCATAAAGGAGCCAGAGCTACTTTCATTGCCCTCATTACAAAATTTCATGGTGCATCCTCTCTCATGGATTTTAGGTCTATTAGTCTCATTGGAAGCCTTTACAAAATCAATGCCAAGGTCCTTGCTCAAAGGCTAAAGGTCATGGTTCATGTGATTTCAAAAACTCAAGGTGCTTTCATGGAAGGAAGACAAATCACAAATGGTATTCTTGTGGCTAATGAATGTGTGGATTACTGGAAGAAATCTTGCACCCCTGGCCTAATTTGTAAGATTGACCTTGATAAGGTTAATTGGAACTTCCTTGAATGGGTCTTATCTAAAAAAGGCTTCGGCTTAAGATGAATCAAATGGATAATGGGATGTGTCAGATGCCCGTGGTTTTCTAGTCTCTTAGATGGCACCTCAAAAGGTTTTTTCTGCGCTTCAAAGGGACTAAGACAAGGTGATCCTCTCCTGCCCTTTCTCTTCTCTTTGGTGGCCAACTCCCTAAGTGCCCTTCTTTCTCATGCAGTTTGGGCAAATCTGATTGTAGGATTTAAGATTCAATTAAATGAGTTGTCTATTTCTCACCTCCAATTTGCAGATGACACTATCATTTTTGTGAAGCCTTCCACAACGGACATTAATAATCTCAAACTCACTCTCAAATTTTTTGAGTTGATATCAAGGTTTAAAGTAAATTGGAGCAAGTTAGGTATTGTTGGGATTCATGTTGAAAACTTTACTCTTCAATCTCTAGCCTCTAGCCAACATTCTTGGATGAAGAGTTGATGAATGGCCTCTCAAATACCTCAGACTGCCTCTAGGCGGACACCCTCACCTAAGTAGTTTTTGGGACCTAGTTGTTGAAAAAGTTGAAAAAAGGCTCACATCTGAGAAAAAGTCATATATCTCCCTGGGAGGAAGAATCACCACCATCAAAAAATCTATATTATCAAACCTCCTTTACTATCTATCGGTCTTCTCCATTCCAACTAAAGTAGCAAAAAAATTAGAACAAATCCAAAGGAATTTTCTATGGGAAGGGAACTGCACCAAGAAAGACCACTTTATTATATGGTCCAAAGTAATTTTGCCAAAGTCCATGGGGGGCCTTGGGATTAGAAATATTGTGTTGAAGAATAAGGCCCTTCTTGGCAAATGGATCTGGCGTTTTACCAAGGAAGAAAACAGCTTTTGGCACTCACGCATCCTTTGTAAGTATGAAACAGGCCCAAATGGTTGGGACTCTAACCCTACCCCTTCCCCTCGAACCTCGGCTATTTGGAAGCGCATTCTTGACACTCGTCCTTTGGTTTACTCTCATCGCTCACTAGTCATTGGTGATGGCCGTCGGTTTCGGTTCTGGTCCAACACTTGGATCGGCGATTGCCCTCTTGGAATTCGTTTTCCTTGTCTTTTTCGCCTTGCTTCCAATAAGACAGCTTCAATCTCTGACATTCTCTCCAATTCCACAAACGGCCTTTCTTGGAACCTTTTTTTTACTAGAACCCTTATAACTTCTAAACTTGAAACGGTTTCCTCCCTTCATGATTGTCTTGCTTCTTTCCGTCTCTTCCCATCTCGCCTTGACTATTATAAATGGTCTCTCAACTCCTCAGGTCTTTTCACAGTCAAATCTCTTCACATTTCTCTTTCCTCTAATACTTCTCCCAACCCTCTTCATCCTTCATTATATCCGATCAAATTCGTTTGGAATGATATATCCCCCCAAGGATTCAAGCCTTCCTTTGGATTGCTTCTCATTATAAAATGAACACCATGGATCTTCTCCAAAAGAAGCGCCCTTATATGATATGATCTCCCCTCAAGTTTGTGTCCTATGCATGGCAGATGAGGAATCCGGTGCTCACATCATGCTCCACTACTCTTTCTCCCATGGTATTTGAAGTCACTTCCTATCTCGGCTTCCCTTACTTTGGGTTATGCCTCTATCCCCCATTGAGCTTATAAGGCAATGGTGTGTCCCTTTACGCGATGATAGATGTAAGAAGTTTTGGATGGCCACTCTCCATGGCATTTTCTAGGGAATTTGGAAGGAGCATAATAAGAGGATCTTTGATGGTACAGTCAACACTCTTTCAGAAGTCATTAATTCTATTATTCATGACATAGCTTCTTGAGTTATAGTGTCAAATGACTTCAAAGGGTTGTCTATCAATGATCTTATTCGGGATTGGTATTCTTGAATCTTTCATATGAGTTAAAGTTGGGCTAGTTTTGCCCTCTGGCTTTTATTTTTCTTTGCTTCTCTGTTTTTGTATTGTCGACCCTCCCGGTCATTTTCTTTTTTCTTCTCCTTTTAATAAAATGAGTTATTCATCAAAAAATATATATTTTCTGACTTTAATCATGGAAAAAAAGGTTCATTGTTAGTCTCCCTTGCTAAGCCTGAAAGCCCCTTGCTTGTTTCCTTCATTATCACACCCAATTAAGCACTTTATTGGTCCTATTTTTATACCATCAAATTTGGGGCAGCAACCTAATAATTTTTTTGATCTCTAAATTAGTTGATATTTGTCTCATATTGATTAGGAATAATTTTGTTTGTTCTTTGTAGGTTTTAACTCCTAACATGCATATTAAATTAATTTAAAGATTCACTTGAATTAGTGTGTCTGTGCAAGTAGGAATCTTGTTTATTTTCTTTATTGCTTTAGTGATTCTTATGCCTATCTATTGCGCACACACCCACTAACCTACATGCTTGTTGCATCACATGTCAACCTAATGATGATCAATTTCATGGATAATCTCCCTCCTCCACCCTAACCCACACACCCTCCCATAACAAAACAAAAAAAAACCACGTGCATTAAAGTTTCAAAGGTTGCACATTATAGATCTAATAAGTCCATTTTATTCACTCTCACGTATGCATGTCCATTGTTTAATTATTTATTTTATTTTTATGAGTAATGACTGCTTTATTAAAAAGAAACCAACCAAGACACAATGCAAGAGCAAAAAACAGATTACAAATCACGAAAGGATAAAATAACTGAAGACACTCTTCGGGAAAACCAATTCCTTGATATATCAAAGGAAGACCCACCCATTTGGAGAGCTTGTCTGCTTCAATGTTCAACTGTCTTAGCACATGAGAGAATGAGACTTTCATCTCAGTAACCAACACCCTAATTTCATGGATAGATTGAGAAAGATGCCTTGGCATGCATGCCCAGTGGGATCTCAACTCTTCTGTCTGATGTTTACCTATTTTATGAAATTTGTGATGCATGTTATTTTAAGGCAATCAAATCTACATCAACCATAATTTGCTCGACCAGGTTTAGGATTGACCTTGGCAAGGGGTACAGTACAAAAAGCTATAGTCAAGCAAACCAGACACAATTGTGGCAAGGCTGTCTAGAGAATAAGGTAGAATCTGTTCTTGAGGGTTTATCAAAACTTCCTTCAGAATTGTTGGAGGGAAGCTGTACGTAGCACAAATGCAAGATAGTCGGGATCAACAATTTTATGAATTCCACCCAGAAAATTGGATAATCATAAACATCATTCATATTGAACTTCGCATGTAACTTTCCAAACTTTTTAAAAATCAAACAACATTGATGGGGACATTAGAGCAAGGTAGGGCCCATGCATGGCCTTGGTGGGGTTCATGCATGAAGCCACACAAGGGGGAGCATAGAGAGACACATGGAGCTATATTATGGAGAGTCTTATTTAGTTTGATTCAGTTTTGAGTCCTTAATAGAGTTTTTACCTTGTTATTTCATATTTTATCAAATATTAGAGTGGGACATGTTGGGAATTCTAATTTTTGTTTTCGGGTGTTTTAGAGATGTCCATTTAGTGAGAGAATAAGAGATGACCGATCAACCCAGAAGAACCACACATTTTGGCATCTTCTAGTAATTATTTAGCAAGTCTTTTTATATGTTTTAGACTAGGTTAGTTTCTCTATTAGGCAAGATCTAATTTATTCAAGATTTGAATTGTAAAAGGGGGTTTTCTCCGCCCAAATTGCGGCCTATAAAAATCCCTTTCCCTTTCTTATTTTTTAATGAAGTTTATCAATAAAAAAAGTCTTGTTTTCTCTCTACACGAGTGGGAATGGTTCCCTCTTCTCCAAGCTATGGTCCCAAGATTGGAGACCTTGGTTGGTGATTTCCTCATAAGGTACTAATTTATCTTCTTCTCTTCTACCTTCTTCTTCTTTCATTTTCTTCTTCTCATTTTCTTTTATTATTTTTTTATTTTTCTCTCTTCCTTTCATGTTCTTGGTTGTTTCTGGTTTTCCTCCATTAAAGAATCAGAGAAGTATTCAAGAAACCACTTCTTTGCAAAAAGGATTGTGTCCGCTCCCCTTAACTAATGCTAACCTCCACTCCCTCTCAGGGGGCGGGCACATCAGTGCCGAAAAGTGATACACCCCCCCGCCCCCCCCAAAAAAAAGTGTAAATCACTTTTCGGCACTGATGTGTCCGCCCCCTGACAGGGAGCAGAGGTTAGAGGTTTTTAGAGGAGCAGACACAATTCTCCCTCCTTTGGGGTGTTCTTGAAGTTCCTAAGTTTGAAAACCCAAATGCCCCATTAATTAGACCCTGTGGTTGAAATATTATGAATAAGCTTACTGTTTTAATGGTCTGAAACAGAAAACCCCACTTCAATCCGTGCGGCAGACCCATCCTTTTTTTTCTTTAGTAATTTTACTGATATCTCCCAAGAAACTTATATTTCCAAGTCCTAGACCTATTGATTCCTCAATCTGGAAATCTCCATGTTGATCTTAACCCTTACGGCTACCCTGTTTTGAATTCCCTTCCAGTTTTATTCAAAGAATATCTATTTCCTTGATTCATCATAACCCTGTGACCTTACAATGTTGATCTATCCTTGAGTTTTTCCCATTGAAGCTCACCTACCACCTGTTTATGCCTTGCTGCCCGAGTGCACACCACAGTAAAACTTGTTTAATCTGCTGTTCTAAGCTTCTTTATGGTGATGTTCAAGTATTCTAATCTGACCACATAGCCAGTGACTTAAGCCTTTGACACCCCTTCATCTGATTCCTATTGATACCTTATTGTTTTAGCCCAGGACAGAATCAGTTTAATTCCATTGACCATTCACTGTTTGAACAAAGTCTTGAACCAGATCAACCCTCTAATAACTTACTGACCTGTGTGTGGTAATTATAGAGAAGTGATGTTCTACTGTACTGTCCTTGTTATAATCCATGACAGAATTAATAGCCTTGCTACTTGTGATCAGATTGTTAACCCCAAATCCTATACCCGGGAGTTTCCTTTGTGACTTACAGTCCATAACCTTGGTTTTATCCCTGTGTGCTGCATCTATTTTGGTGTTTTCTCGTGTACTGCATCAACCATTTACTATGGCAATAAAGCAATCAACATTCAAGAGCAATAAACTCCTAATCATGCAGTGGCATGAGTTGAATAAAGTAACCATTGAATGAATGATAGGCAAATACCATAACAAGTTTGCTAAACTTGAAAATTGAAAAATAGATCCACAGAAGAACATTATACCATGGCTGCGAAGGTTGCTTATAAGGCCTGCAACTGATGGCAAAGAGGTATGTCTTAATGTTGCAGTTACCTGGAAAAATATGTGAATTGATCATGCACATTACAAAGAGAGAAGGATATGAATCTCAAGAGGACATCCACAAGAAATCACACTGCAAATATAAATGTTTAACAAAGACTTCAAGCATGACAATATAACAAACTCCAATTTGATAAAAAAAAAATCCAAAAAGAAAAACATATTACTGATACGAATGCTTCAATTGTTTCACAAAGAGATCAATTGAATTTAATCTAAGTGCGAAAGATTTGCTGATGCTTATCATACCTTACAGGACATGGGACAATGTTATCCATAACAGCAAGTCAGCATGCCTACTTTCCTTAAACTTCGCTAGAGACCCAAGTTCACAACTAAATTGGCTCAATTCATTTTTCAATCAGCAACAGATAGTATATAGACTGGAACAGAATCACTTATAATTAAGGTAATGTACTCCTATGTGTAATCTGTGAGTATGCAGACTGATCTTTTGTGCACCTTGGCTTGACAAGTTTATTAATAACTTAGCATTAAGTCTCTCACAAGTCACAACCAAAGAAAAGTTATCCCATTTTCAAAACTTTCTTTCAATTTTCATTTTACCAAAATCTATTAGATGTTAGCAGCCACAAAAATTGCATTTTGATTCTAGATGCGTGATTTTCAGCCCATTAGCCTCGTGGGAAGTCTTTACAAGCTTCTTGCAAAGGTCTTGGCTATTCGGTTAGGGAAGGTTCCGGATGGCATCATCTCTCCTTCACAAAGTGCTTTTATTCGAGGTCATTAAATCCTTAACTGTGCCCTAATTGTGAATGAATGTATTGATTCTAGGGTGTAGGAGAACCGTCCAGGGGTTTTGTGCAAACCTGACATGGAAAAGGCGTATGATCATTTAAACTGGAGATTCCCCTATTCAATCATGGAAAAAATGGGTTTTGGCCATCGATAGAGAAATTGGATCAAAACTTCTTTTGTAGGCAAGTTTCTCGGTGTTGATTAATGGGTTTTCTAAGGGTTTTGTCAAAAGTAGTCGTAGATAGAGGCAGGGTGACCCTCTTTCCCCTCTATTGTTCATGGTCTCTAAGATGCTTGGGAGATTAGTGCAGAAGGCTGTCTCTGTGGGATTATTATCAGGTCTCAAGATTGGCTCAAACGAGATTCCTATCTCGCTAATTCAGTTTGTGGATGATTCTCTTTTTATCCTTGAGGATAACCTAGGGGATTTCCGGAATCTGAGATGTTGGTTGCTCTTAATGAAAGCAGCAACTAGGCTTAAGATTGATCTTCAGAAATCAAAGATTATAGTGGTGGGTCAAGCCATCCACATGAGGGAGATTGCGGACATCATGGGGTGTGAGATAGCAACCCTCCCTTATTTGTAACTTGGCTTGCCACTTGGTCAAAAGCAATGATTGCGGCTTGGGATCCCATCCTTGAGAGGGTGGAAAGAAAGTTGTCATCTTGGAAAGGAAGGTAGCTCTCTAAGGGAGGAAATTTCACTCTAATAAAGAGTGCACTAGCTGATGTTCCGAATTATATGTTTTCTTTGTTTAAGATTCCCACCTCGATAGCCAACAAGATCAAGCACCTCCAAAAGGAGTTTTGTAGCATGGCCCCTATGGGGAGAAGAAGATGCATTTGGTGACTTGGAAAACGGCATGTCTTACGGAAGAGGCTGGATGTCTGGGCTGCGGCTTATTCATCTTATGAACAAGTCTCTCCTTGGAAAATGGCTTTGGTGCTTTGGTGTAGAAAGACAAAGACTGTGGAGGAAGGTCATTGCTTCTAAATTTGGAGAGGTCAATGGATGGTTTAGCAAAAGGCCTTCAGGTCCTTATGGCTACAGTCTTTGGAAAGGATTTTATAAAGGAGCTGATTCCTTTGCTAATTTAATCTTCAAGATCAACAATGGTGAAAGAACCAGACTTTGGAAGGAGCGATGGTACACTTCAGTCCCTCTTTTTCAGCTGTATCCTAATATCTTTGCTTTGGCCTGCTACAGAGAAGGTATGGTCAAAAACTTCATGATAAGAACAAGATCCTTTTGCTCATGGAATCTCCACTTTAGAAGAAACCTCAATGATTGGGGGGTGGAGGAGGTGGGTCAGCTGATGAACTTACTAGAGGAGGCAGCTTTGGGTAGTGATGCAGAACACAAAAGAGCCAATATTCATATTTGATAGCTTTACACGGGTATTTTAGTAATTTTGGGTTAAAAATTTTTGTATGACAGATTTTTTTATTTGGTCAATTTTACGTTAATCTAGGTTAGTTTATTGTATTAGCTTAAAATTTTATTTATTTCCAGCTAGAATAGGTTTTTTTTTTTAGAAGAGTGAAAATCCTATTTTTGTCACTTCTCTTTAGGCCCTATTTTAGAAGGCCAAAACTTACCTGTTTGGGTTGATTTTGGTGTCATTTGAAAAGTTATTCAATTACATTTCCAATGAGACCAAGATCTTGAGAATCTGATGTGATTTGGGAAAGTTATGGCTAAAATACTAACAATGTATCACTTTGTGATGGAATTTAGTTAATTTAGTTAATTTAGAAGTTTTATTTTTTGACAGTGTATCACTTTGTAATGGGATTTAGTTAATTTAGAAGTTTTATTTTTTGATAATGTATCACTTTGTAATGGGATTTAGTTAATTTAGAAGTTTTATTTTTTGATAGTGTATCACTTTGTGATGAGAGTTAGTTAATTTAAAAGTTCTATTTTTTAGGAAGTCTAGTTAGAGTAGGATTTGGAAAGATTGGCATGTAAAGTCTATATATATGCTTGTAACCTAGAATTTTAATGAGGAACGAATGAAAAGAATCCTTCTTGGAGGCACGCAACTGCTCTTCTTCTTCCCCTTTCCAGACATTGGAAAACCCTAGGTGAGACTCCTAGGTTTTGGGAAAGCCCCTGGGTGAGAAGCCTTCGATACTCCTCTTGGTGAGAAGCCAAGACCTTGCGATTCCATTGGTGAGAAGCCTTGGAAAATCAGGTAGTACCTATATCTTTTCGTTTTTGTTTCTGTGGTGTTTGGGGAGTTAGAGGTTAAATCTTAGTTGTCTTTAATCCTAATCTGAAAATCCCTATCAATCCTACCTCCATAAATCCTTGTTGTTTTCCCTTCTATAGAAAGTTTTGAACCTTTTTAGCAATTTGATGCAGCACACAACCCAAAATATGGAGTAGGGATTTATAGAGGTCATAGTCTGAGAAAACAGCAAGATTATGAGTGGATGTAATGCTCAAAAGTCAAAACACTGAGTAAACACCTGGGTGTTCAGGTAGTTCAATTGGAGATGGACTATAGACTGTCCTAACAGAGTATATTACTGGAACAGTAAGTTATATATAGGTTAAAGAGGCTGGACAGCAAGTTACTAGTGGGCTGATCTGGTTAAGAACTGTCTTCAAACAGTGGCTTGGTATTAGGATTAATTAGGATCTGTTCTGGGAATAAACAACAGAGTAATTATGGAGGGTTTATAAGGTTGGGATGGAACAGACCATAGACTAATTGGGAACAGTTATGGAACTAGGACAGCAGGCAGAGGAGGGTCTAGAAGTCCTGGATAAGTGCATAACAGATGTTTAAACAATAACTAATGTAATCATAAAAGTTGTAATCTTACTGTGGTGAACTTGGAGCAGCAGGGAGTGAGTGTTCTCTTGAACCAATGTCAACAGTAAAGAGGCTTCAATTGCCACAATTCTGAAAGATTGAAGCTTTCCTTTATTTCATCAAACAACCACAGAATGATTTCTTGATGCAACCATGAGTCTGGTAGAAGAAATTACTCCCACTTGATGTCAAAATCACAAGAAAAACTCTATCCATAAGGCTGCCGCAGATCAATGCTGATAAAAACCTTGATTTCTCTGAAGTGAGTCCAAGTCATCACTCAAGAATAGAAGTACCAAGATTAGGGAAACAACAATTCAGACCTCTTTGAAAAGATCAACAAGAATCTGAAAACCTGTGATGTGCAGCAGGGTTTGGATACCTACTTAATCTGAAATCAAACCAGGATCTACAGAGTTTCCATTCCTCAAAGCACCGCAAGATATAAAAAAATAAAAGCAAAACTAATATAAAAAACACTCTAATTCGTGCAACATGCACTTATTCTCTCAACTAAGACCCTCAAACTCTGATTTTGCACATAAGTCCCTCCAAAATCAGAAAATGACCAATGTACCCCTAATACAAAAAAATCCAAAAAAACAATACAGAAAAATAATAACTCCTAGAACTGAAATAAGAGCCTAACAAATACGTCATGCTGATGATGCCCTCATGTGGACCCACCCACATGAACAAGTAGCCCCACATGCCTCAAAAAATGTGTCATGCTTAAATCAGCTCGGAATCACTTCCCGATCGAAGCAATGGACTTCGAACAGTCCTTAGTCCATGTAAAGGCTCAAGGGAACTCTCCTCCGGCGTTGGTATACTCTAAGCTTGCCATGTGACAAGATGTTCTCATCAATAACTCACAGGTTTGAAGCCACCACTTGGTTGTCCTGTGTCAGGTAATAGGGAGGAGGAAGATTGCTTGAGATGGCTAAAAACAAAGATGGTATATTTTCAGTACAGTCCTATTACCTTTCCTTGGATGTTAGGGGAGTGCCTTTGTTTCCTTCCAAGTCCATTTGGATCTCCAACATCCCAAACAAGATTTGCTTCTTCCTATGGTTAGCGTGCCTCAATAGAATTCCAACAGTAGACATGCTTATATCTCAGGGTCTGATATCTCCTAACGATGTATAATGTGTGGCTCCAATGCTGAATCAGCAAACCATCTTCTCCTTCATTGTTTGGTGGCTTCTTGGATATGGAACTCTATGCTTTGTAGTTTCGGTCTTAACTGAACTTTTCCAAGCTCGGTATTGGTTGCTTGATCTTCTTGGGAGTGTGATTCTTTGCAAAATATCAGCCCAAAAGGGAAGTTGATTTGGAGAAGTATTCCTTTTGCTGTTTGCTGGAGTCTGTGGTCAGAGAGAAACTTGAGAATCTTTGAGGATGTCAGTTCGGAGCCTCAAAAGATTCTGGACAGTGTTTGGTTCAGGTTGTATGCTTGGACCTTGTCTCTCCCACCTTTCCAAGGAACCAAGATACATGATTGGGTCTTCAATTGGGCCTTTATTGTATATCTGTAACGGGGGCCTCTTTGTTCTTGTGATCGAGGCTGGCTATTGTACCTCTTGTGCTTGTAGTCTTTTTTTATCGCTTATTAATATATTTCCTTATCTACGCAAAAAAAAATACACCCAGATTCCATAGATCTAGTTCTTGGACTGCATTCTTCCCCAAGCAAAATCAAATACGTGAGAAAAACATCCCTTGTTTTAAATAGTGTTCATTTGTATACAGGGAACTCTGTGCCTAATCAATATATTTAATGTTTTTTTAGTTATAAGGCTTATGTTTTTTTTTATGAGAAAAAATATTTATTGCTAGAGCAAGAGAAGAAACACGGAGAGAGGATGAGCAATCCCTGAACAAAAGAATAGAAAAAGAGGGGCCAAACCCCAAACGGGCAATGAAACCACGACCCTCTTAACACACATGCATCCCAATAGTACTATCCCAATTCCTCACTAAAACCCCATTAGGTAAACCTTGTAGCCTTTGCACCTTCTAGCCCATGACAAAATCAGATCTTTGACCCTCCTATATACTTGTCAAGCAGGCTCCACTTGACCCTTGAAAACCCAGCTATTTCTCTCTTTCCAAATTGCCTAACAAACCATTGCATGCACAAGCCTCCAAATCCGCTTACCAAAACAACTAAGCGCCGAGATTTGCCAACCTTCGAGGAGGCCCATGAGATCCGATGGAGCAATGATAGTAGACCCAAAATCCCTAGCCAATCTGTAATGAAAGTAACATAAGGCTTATGTTACTTGTCAAAAAAATAAAAAAGTAATTAAACAAGTTCTCTCTTCTAGTTTCCCTTCTAATGTATTAAATTTATCAATGCAAAGTGCAAACTCCTATAAAATGGTAAGTGAGGATTACTATTTCCCACTCCCTTTACTTGTGGCTGCCTCCTTTTTTTCATTTGCCTAAAAGTAATACAAAATGCCTGCATGAGTTCTCTTTAGATCACCATTTTGATGTGGTGATCTCCAAACTAGGATGGCAAACCATATTTTCAAAATCCATTATTTACCTCCATGGTAGTATGCTCAAAACAACGGCAACCCCACTATGCCCCTTTAAGTAAAACTCTTAATCCAATGAGTACATTTATGAATGTTGTGGGAATCTCTAAATGTGCCTTTAACTCATAGCTTGGACAACATGCCTTCCTTTTGAAGTGTTGATGCAGCAGCACAAACTTGGTTGGAAAGGGCTTATCCTCTTTGGAGGCTTAGGCCCAAACCAGCTAGAAAGAGTCCTAGAAACTATTGGAAGAATTATAGGAAGCTTTAGGGTTGTTTCTGGGTTTGTTTAAGGTTATTTTAATAGGGTTTTTATGTAATAGGGAGTTCTATGTGATAAGGCATTTATTTGTCAGGGGTCTAGGTGCAAATAGGAATTTATTTGAGTTTATTTGAAATTAATGTAAGTGGGTAATAAGAGTTTTAGTTGTAATAAGATTCTTAAGAGGTTATTATAAGTAGCATGAAACGTAGGATTGTAAGGAGATTTGAAGATTATTGAAAAGGATTTGAGTTTTGGTGTCCACAATTTGGGACAGGTATTTTCTCTCTCCCATTTTTCTCTATTTTCCCAAGATCTCCTCTCTTTATCTCTTTCTTTCTTCTTTCTTGATTATTCTCCTTGCTGAAATTTTATTTATTTCTTGTTGATCACTCTTTCTTGCATTAAAGATTACCAAGAATCATCAAGAAGCAATCTTAATTAAATTCTTGATTGGATTCTTGATTTTAAAATCTAAAAGCAACATATATTCATTTTTTTCATTATCTTCTCTTGTTTTCTTGATTCTTTCTTTAATTTCTTGATTCCTTCTTTATTTTCTTGAATTTATTCTCTTTTATTCATTTCTTTAATCAAGAATTACATTCTTGAGTTCTTTTTTCAGTCTTTTTGAATTTTCTTAGTTTCTTGATTTCTTTTAAATTGAAATCTCATCATTCTTTTCTAAAATTCAAGAATTAATTATTTGTGGCAATCTTTAGGTTGTCTTCCCATCATCCTTCCTACTGTAGGATCCTATTCTCTTAGACATTCTACACAAAATCAATGATCTGTCCAATCACTTGAGTACTATGGCCAAACAAACACTAAGTATGCAATCCAGAATAATCCAATTATTCCTTCAGACACAAAAAATAGCAGCATGTTTAAAATCTCAGCTGAGTCAGGTAGACTAAAAAGAGTCATCGATTTCAGGGGTTACCAAAACAAACTGTTTGTGTGACTCAGCCAACTTGTAGCATATGACATAAATTCATTACAGATAACCAAATTGTAAGCTACTCATTTCATTTCCCATTTTTTTCTGAGTTACAAGCCAAAACCAAGTAAATAACCCTAGTGAACCTCCATGCAGTAAAACAAAATTCAAGCATCCATACACTAAAACCTCTATGAGTACACTCCTACAGAGACCATGACTATGTATCACAATGCATCATAGCTAGCTATTTTGGTAAGCCTGCTTCTTCATGAGTATCAAGAGATTGTCAAAGCTTCCACATGTCATTGAACAAGCAAGAAACACCAGAGCCCAGGCTCCATACATAACGAGCAACAAGGACCCTGGGAAGGGACTTTGCCTTAAGGGGCGACTTAGTGCACGAGGCTCCCGCTAATGCGGGGTCTAGGAGGGTAAGATGCACGCAGCCTTACCCCCATTTCTGGGGAAGGGACTTTGCCTTAATCTTTAATTTTTCATGCCCACCAAAATCAAGTGCTTTTTACATGGAACTTGACAATAACCATGGAGGCGACCAAAGCCACACATTTTCTACAGAGTGCTCTCATGCAGACTTACAGAGTTTAACAGGCATACACGTCTACAGTCACAAAGACGTGTAGCCATACTAATCCTGTGAATGAATAATTGACACTTGATATAGATTTTCTGAACACACCTTCAACAAAGAAAGACCCCTCAACACGAGTATTCACATGAGTTGCTAAAGGAAATGATTGGTTGTATAACGTTCCTTTGTGTCAGGTTTTATGAAATACTAGTATGCACCAAAAAGCCGGAGCAACCACAAGCAAATAATAAAATTCTGATTGCAGATTTAACAGTACCAGTAGATATCATAGTCTAGTTTTGGACTCTGGCGTTGCAGTTTTATATTCCCATACATGGCAATTCAAATTCTTAAAGATAATTTTTACAAGTAAAGAAGGCAGGAATACCGTGTCTATTGCAACGGAGAAGCGAATTTTCCCTTGTCCAACCAATCCTACAGCCACAAATAACCATATGGAGTGTTAGAAACTAACAAAGAAATGCTCAAATATGAATAGTATTAAAAGCAAAAATCCTAAGATCTTTTTTTTTTTTAAAACCCATCTCCATCTTCACAATAGTATCACCAAACATAACAGCAGTTGAAGCATATACCTTTCCCAAGTTCAAGGATTGACAAGAAGAGCTTATCCAGATCCCTAACATCCTTACAAAGAGTCTCTGCACCTCTCGGAGAGAGTTTGGTAATTCTTCCAGCGCCCAGAAGCCGATCCTTCCAACCAAGAGGATCCGTATAACAATCTATAATCTGAATCCTGTACGTTCAATTGAATTCCCACATTTCGAGAACCCCAAAAACAAAGTTTTAAAAAAATAATAAAAATTATGATCACCTACAGCAAAATTAACATAGACTGTAATTACGTAAAAATATGGCTAAAATTCCATGGTCTGAAGAACAGATGGTTACCATTTCTTGGACGAGGCGACGTCGATTCCTATACTCCTCAGCAAATCAACGTAAAACGATGGACTTCGATTAAAAGCGACGAGCACAAGACCTCTTTTTGAAAAATACAGATAATTTAATGAACTCTCAAAAATGAAAAAAGTGGGTTTGAAAAGAAAAGAAGAAAAAAAAATTGAACTGACCGAGCTTGCGATTTTCCAGCTAAGATGTTGGAAGCGAGAGAAGAGAGAAAGTAGTTGAAGACATCACATCCGAAAGCACTGTGTACAGAATCCTTTATCGTGAGGGCGGGAGCGTGTTCTCCCTCCAAAGCCCCATCTCGCAACGCTCTGCAAATTAATTCCGCCATTTTTATTAATTCTCCGGGAGCTTCAATCTGACAAAACCTAGTTTTAGTGCGAGTTTCGCTTTAGTTAGAGCTTTCAAAACCGCGAAAGATTTCGAATAGAGAGTCGGGGGCGCTCTCTGACGAGGGAATGAAGCGGACAGTTTGCGAAGGAGATCGGGAAAAGCCCAAAGGACGGGGGAGCGATTAATGACACCCCCAAAATACTCATAACACACCCATTTTAAGACTTTTCAATAATAAGGAGCGTATATGCTCACCTCAAGTTTTTGTAAGCACACCTCACTTTTAACTCTATTCCAAAAGACGAGGGGGAGTGAATAATAGCACCCCCAAAAATACTTATAACACCCCCATTTTAAGACTTTTCAATAAGGAACCTATATGTGCACCTCAAGTTTTTGTAAGTATACTTCACTTTAATTCTATTCCAAAAAAACCCCAACTTAAAATGACAATTATAACCCTAATGAAAAAAAATACTTAAAAAACAATTTTGTAAACACACCTCCTCCATCTCTCTCTCCCTCTTCCTCCATCTCTCTCGTCCTCTTTCTCTCTCACCCTCTCCCCCACACCCCCTTCTCCCTCTCTCTTTGTCTCTCCCCCTCTCCCTCCCCCTCTCCTTCATCGTGACGTTGAACGGGTTTAAAGGCATTTGGCCAACGACCGCTGATTTGAAAAATAAAACTCTAAA
Organism: Platanus orientalis; assembly: GCA_025762735.1. Lineage (NCBI taxonomy): Eukaryota > Viridiplantae > Streptophyta > Magnoliopsida > Proteales > Platanaceae > Platanus > Platanus orientalis. Next base: position 739 of record JAOXJP010256119.1, on the reverse strand, counting down.
AACTGAAGAAGAAAAAAAATTGGAGAGGGAGAAAGAAGAGGGGTGTGGGAGAGAAGGAGGGAGAGAAAGAGGAAGAGAGAGAGAGAGAGAGGGTGGTGCGGGAGAGAAGGATTTCGTTATTGTCGTGGAGGTATGATTCAGTCATCAATGACGCCGGTGGGAGGGAATTTCAAATGGAGGTATGCATATTAAAACATAACAGGGAGGGGTTAAAAATAGATAAGAGTATAATTGGAACTTATAGATATGTGCTTATAAATTTTGGAGGTGTACTTATAAAAACTTGAGGTGCGAATATAATTTCCCTTTCAATATTTCACTCTATACCCCTCATTAAAACGATCTTTTTACCCTTGTTAACCCAAAACCAAAAAATGAAATTGCTCTCCCCACCCCCACCCCCTTCATTAAAACGCTGAGACTTTTCAAAAACAAAAGCAAAATGTTCTTCCCTCCCTTTTTCTCTCAGAGCAAATCCTACGTTTTTTCTTTTAACCTCATTGTTGTGTGAAAGCATTGTAATCACCCAATGGATCATCAAAGAGTCAAATCAGAGCAAGAAAATCGTTCAATGACAAGTATTTTTCGTTTTATAAAGAAAAAAAAATGCTCACCTTTTGTTCGGAGGTATAGGTCCGAGCAAACTTGGTTTTGTTCTGACCTTAAGGTCCAAATAGACCTAGGTATGTTTGGATCTGAAGGTCTAAACAAAACCCAGTTTGTTCAGACCATAAGGTCC
>JAOXJP010256110.1:0-21486 GCA_025762735.1 Platanus orientalis | reverse complement strand
ACAACAATGTCCGTTGCAAAGTGTGATGGAGGATTTCCACATTATAAACACTTACAGAAGAGAGAGGAGAGAAAGAGAGAAGATGAAAGTCCCACCAAAGTTATCCACTTTTTGGCATGAAACCCCTATTTATAGAGGCTTTGTGGGAGGTGTTTTAGCTCAACTTTGAACTCCAACTCCCACTAGGAATCATCTACAACTCATTAGGTAAGTCTTGGAAGAGTTCTATGTGAGTTTGGATGCCCACATGGATGTCCAATTTGACTCAGACTTTAACAGTATGAATCATGGAATTTGAGTCTTTGCAAACCAAGCACAAAATCCATAGAAAGATCTTGCTATGTGGTTCATGTGGAACAAGTAGTAGGGTATAAAGCCCAATATTCTACTTTCGTTCATTTGCTAACAAACATATATAGCACTACTTAATAATTTAAGTGACATCTTCCTTTGAACTAAGCCAATAAAATTTTTCATCTGCCATAGATATAATCTTGACCTTTCATGCCTCCTACATGCGACTCTCAAACTATCTAATCTCTCAACGAAGTGCTAGGAAGACAAAGGCATGCAATCCTAAAGAGATAGTTATCACGTAGTAAAAAGAAAGATAATTGGCTTGTTGTTGTGCTATTAAATCAACACATATGATTTCATAATCCTTGCGAGAAGAATAGTCTTTCCTTAGCTGATCAAATCCATTTACCTATATTGACATAGAGTACAAGATATAGATAACGTGACTAAGTTGTTAGCTGCCTAGTTTTCAACACTAGCTTTTTGCTTGAGAACAAATGTGTATATTTTCGAAAAACATCACCCACTTCCTGTGATGATGGTTCAATATTTTATTTGAATTTAGATATCTAAGGGTCTGATGATCTGAATATAAGATGAACTCCTTGGACACCAAATAGTTTCTCTAATGGCAAAGAATCTGGATAATTTGTATAAGGTTCTTTATCATAGGTAAAGAACTTCATATTTTTTAGCTTCTCATTATGATAAGAAATAAGGTGATCTTCCTATGAGTATGCCACCAATTCCTACATAGGAAGTATTACATGCCACTTCAAAGACCTTGGAGAAGTACTTAGATAACTATTATTCATAAAAATTTAAAATAAATAAAAAAAAGTTACATAAATATAAAACTATTGCCTCAATCATCTTCCTTTTGATAAGCTTTAAATCTCTAGTTGCTTCCTTGGACCAATTAAATTGATGTTTCCTCACTGAATCAATAATAGGAGCCTTGATACTATTGAAATTTATAATGAACCTCTTGTAAAAAGTATTTAGGCCACCGAAACTAAATATTTGTGTAGGTTAGTAGGAATAAGCCAATATAAAGTGGCATGGAAATCAACTTGTATAGACCAAACTTTGTTTTAAAGGAAGTCTTCCATATTTGTCTTCTTGTCTAACACCTATCTGATGATAGCCGTTTTTTTAGACTAATCTTGAAGAAAATGGAAGAACTTGCCACCATGCCATGGAAAATGTATCTGATTGTAATCTTGTTGATTGCCCTATTTTTGACACACATTCTCTAGCTTCCATCATTCTTGGTAGTGAGTAGCGTGGCCATGGTACATAAACTTGTATTCTTCTTGATGAATCCCATTGGAATAGATTCATACGAGTAAGAATACTCTATGATGCATCGAATCACTAGCTCAATTAAACAGTAATATGATGTGCATTTAATGCACATGCAAATAGCCATAACAAAGTTGACATTAGTGGTGACAAGAGCAAACTCAACTCACTTGAGTAGAAAATCATATCTGCAAATAAAATTTTCTATAGGCTACACATGGTACCAAAATAAAATAAAAAATCCCATGCAATACAGAGCTTATTCTTGAGAGTAGGACCTCCAAAAAGGTGATGCATGACAAGCTACTTGCCTGAATGAAAATTTCATAAAGTCTTTAAAATACTTCTAGAGGCATCATACACCACCTAATATGTGGCAAAAATGCAAAATGAAGTTCACAACTAACGTGTCAACCTCCTAATCAATCTACCTCATGCAAGTAAAATAGTGCAAAATGATAGGATTGATGACACATGTCATTTTGCATCCCATGAGTCAATGACATGTATGTAGCACTCAAGGGGAGGCCTAGAAGTAGTATTGTCCAACTCAATACTCCAACATAATAGGAAAATGTTAACACATATAAGGATCAAGACTACAACATAGAATCCATCACTTGAATCTTATCTAAATCAAAGCCCAACAACAATAGGACTGTACAAGTTCTATTCGTGTGAAATAGAATGAAGATTCATGCACAAAATAAACTGCTTGTGGCAACTAGTTTTGCTCGTAGAGCCAAGATCAGGGTTGTGGATATACCATAAATGGTGGTAGATGAAGATAGGCTTCTAAAGACTACAGAAAGAAGGTGATCATTTGAAGAATCCGAGAGAAAGAAAGGGATTTGGCTCTGTAGGGAGCTTAATGACTCCATAAATCATTCAACTTAGAAACCAACCATTGGAAAATAGTATTGAATTCATTGCAAAAACAAAGCTTTATAACATGGTCATGGTGGAAGCATGATCTGGCGTGACAAAAGTATGATTCAGCAAAGAAAACACTCTTGATAGGAAAGCTGGAAAATCTAAGAGATAACATCTAAGGGAAATGACAAACAAGGTTTTTATCACCCTCAAAATCACCAGTGGAGGGGATTTAATCGCCATTAGAGTGAAATGAAGGGTGTTGTCATTACACAAACCCAAGTGTCCTTTCAAGAAACATGGTATTTGGGCATTTTCGAGGAGTGACATTTTGTTACTCGCTGGGGATTATTAATGCAACAGTTTGGATTCGAGCAAACCAATTCAATTTTGGACTAAGCCAAGTGATCATGATCCACATGAATGGAATAAACTTGCATCGCACAAATCGCAAGGGGCTTTTGTTGGCACAAATTTTAATCCGCATGAGTAAGAATACTCTATGATGTACCAAATCACTAACTTAATTAAATAGAGATATTGTAGAGGGTAAAAATACCCCCCAATCAAAAGCTTTCAGGTGGCACCACTAAGCCAGATTAGTTTGCAACTTGGTTTGGCCTAACCTGAACTAGACAGCACTACTTCAAACACTCATGGAGAGTCAAACCAGTTCCAAAGGCGTCCACGTACATCAAAAGGCATCCATGCACGTTAAACACATGCAACAACATAGCTCAACACATCAAGCTATGTGGTCTACATGCCAGCAATCACTTAAAGATAAACGACCCGTAAAGACTTGCTCCAAATGATCGACTTCAGATCATATCTAAACTAATTGATCTAGTCAAAGGGGAGGCTTAACTACCCATGATTTACTTAAACAAACAAATCCACAATCCCTTACAAGGAGTGGATCCTCCTTGAACTCTATAAAGCAAACATGATGATCATCCTCAAGTAAGTTCTATGAACACCAAAAATCCTCTCTGTAAAACCCCACTAACTTGACCATCAGAGTCTTTGGCAAGTACAACCCCTTAGAGCTAAAACTAGTGAGAAGATGATCCACAAATAATTCTAGTTCACCCAGTAACAAGGAGAAACCAAGAACTTTCTTATTTGATTGTGTGAGGAATTTCACTCCCACAGTTTAGTGCCATTTGTGGGACTGTTCGTGATTTAACAATATCAACCGCTTGAATCTTCCCACCATCTATGGCTCCTTAATGAAGAATTACTCGAGCCAGTAACCAAGATGGTAAAGAGGAGCCTCCCCCTGAGATGAATGTTCCCCATAAGTTGCCATTGTCTTAGCACAAATTGAAGATCTCTAGAATCAGTTTCAGGAGCAAAGAGAAGAATTCTAATAAGAACTTGAAAGGCTCACATTGGAGAACAATCTCCTGAAGATGAGACTTTGTGCAAAAGATCTCGATCAACACCAAGAAGCTTCCTGTTCGCATACCAAACAGAATCCAGAAGTAGAAGGGACTTCCATCCTCCCAAGCAGACCTTGAATTTGAACAAGGTCTCCAAAAAGGTGTTGATTCTCTAGTTAACAGATGTTTAAAGAATCTTAACCTATAGTCTAAAACTCCTCAAAATCAAACTACCCAATAAATGTAGCCCAAGATGTGGTTAGAAATTTGGATAGATCTCCTTTTGTTATAAATATCTTAGACCAACCAATGCCAAGATGCTTTGCCATGTCAAAGTTTAACAGTTACAATGGATCTACTGATCCCATGGCACACTTGCATCATTACCAATAGGTAATGATTCTAGAGCAACACAATGATGACTTAATGTGCAAGGTCTTCCCCTCTAGCTTACAAGGCATAGCCTTAGGGTGGTTTCATAAATTACCACCCTCAAGTATCATTAGTTATTACTAGCTATGCATCACCATTGTTGCCAACTTTGTCCACAACCAACCCTACAGGAAGGACATAGATACTATCTTCAACTTAAAGAAAGGAAACAAGGATCTCCTCAGGGCATACACATATAGATTCCAATTGGAACTACTTCATGTTGAGGGTTGTGATGAAAAAACTATAGTCATAGCCTTCAAAAGAGGACTTCCACACTCCAACAAGCTACATCAATCCCTAGAAAATACATTTACAGAAAGTATGGCCAGCCTCTTTGCCATAGCATAAAAATAGGGACTACAGTTATCGATGCACCAACAGATGTTCAGTCCAGGCTTGATCTTGCCGAAAAACCTGCCCAAAAACAATCCTAACAAAACGAAGAAAATAGAGGACAAGCTTGTTCTAGTGTTCACACCTCTCAACACACCTACCTATACAAGTCATCCTACAAGAGATAAATCATGAGTCATACTTAAAGTGCCTTAACCTATGAAGAGTGATCCAAGCACCAGAGACCAGTCTCGACACTGTGTTTAACACAAAGTGAAAGGAAACAAGACCGATGAGTGTCGCATCCTTCGGCTACAACTTAAAGACCTCATCAAACGAGGGTACCTCAAAGCTTACATTGTTGATGGTCGCCAATGGGGGCATGTCCCAACCAAGAGGCTAAGCCCCCACCGAGACACGTAGCCAACACTTAACAATAAGCAACTGAACCAGTCATACATATAATCTATGGAGACCCTCAAGCTAAAGTTACCATACTACACTCAGGAGTCATCACCGAAAGGCAGCCCAGGTATGTCAAATGTACCACATATCCAATCAACAAAGATAGTGATAGAACCATATCCAAAGACACATCAATGGTTGATTACCTTTTCCAACCAAGATTTGGAAGACTTCCACTGCCCTCAAAATCCCTAACTCTGAGATTATGAGAACTATGGTTAACACTGGAAATTCTGTAGACATTCTCCTGTACTCAGCTTTTCGTTAAATGAATTTGAAAAGTTTGACTTGGAACCTTACTCATCCCCCCCCCCATTTGTTTGGTTTTGATAGCTAGCCCACACTAGATATGGGAAAGATCAAGTTGCTAGTATCTCTCCAGTCAATCACTCTCATGACAAACTTTTTGGAAGTGGATGCACCCTCTCCATACAATTCAATTTTAGGGAGGAGTTGGATCCACAAAATGAAGGCAATCCCTTCCACTTATCATCAATGTCTTCTATTTTCCACACCCGAAGGATTAATGGAAGTCCGAGGAGATCAAACCTTAGCTCGAAAGTGCCATTCTATTACAATGAAGAATGAAGACCAACAACATGCTTCCTCATATCAATATCAATCATAGCATGGGACCCTACATCCACACCATTGGGGTCCACAAGCCTCCACGATATAAGAACTTGAAGAAGTAATACTAGACTCTGAAGAACATGACCATGTCACTCAAATCGGAGCAAACTAACTAGAACAATTTAAAGAACAACTCTCACACTTCCTAAAAAACAAGAAGGAAGCATTTTCATATTCTCCAGAATAAATGTTTAGGATTGATCTAGAAGTCATAACTCACAAGATGAGTGTGGATCCTTCCTATCCACCCATGAAGCAAAAGCAAAGAAGGTTCACTCCAGTGTGAAACTTTATCATCGAAAAAGAAGTTCAAAAGCTGTTGGCTTAATTCGAGAGGTCTAGTACCCTGAATGGCTAACAAATGTAGTAGTGGTCCCTAAGAAGAATGGGAAATGGAGGGTATGCGTGGACTACACCGATCTTGACAAAGTCTATCCCAAAGACAGCTTTTCACTTCCAAAGATCAACTAGCTCGTAGACGCCATAGCCAGCCACGAAGTCTTATCATTCATGGATGCATACTTAGGGTATAACCAAATGCCCATGCATCCATCTGATCAAGAAAATACTTCTTTCATCACCGAGCAAGGATTATATTGTTATCAAGTTATATCATTTGTCCTAAAAAATGCAGGAGCCACTTACCAAAGTTTCGTTAACATGATCTTCAAAGATCATATTGGCACCAACATGGAAGTCTATGTAGATGATATGCTAGTAAAAAGCCAACACAGAGAAGTGTTAGCGCAAGAGTTGTAAATTCCATGAACTATAAAATACATGTATTATAAAAGACTAGGACATGTGTGGAGTCATGTTAGAGTCTAGGAGGTCCGTGAGTCTAAGCTTCATGAAAACTAACCTCAAGCGCCAAAGAAGACCACAAAAAGATCAAACCAAGAACTTACAAAACATTCCGAAGGGTTCATACTTCATTCCAAGCTCCAAAAAGGTAAATCAAGTAAAGTAGCAAAGCCACAATGATCCAAAGGTATAAAAAGGGTTTAAAAAGGTCTACGGACCTTCCCAGACCTTGGAGGGTGATCCTGAGGCTCCTACAGCCTTTCTATAGGTTTTGGAGGCTTTGGCAGAGAGCTAGGATCGATCCAAACATCCTAGTTTGATCCAAATGGTTTGGATTGATCCAAGATTGAACTAGATACTCTTAGATGGATTTTACTGAGAAACTGAACACTTTGATCGATCCAAAGTTACAGAATTGTGTCTAATGGCCACTAAAATTAGAATTTAAGCCTAAACCAACGGCCATGATCATTTGATCATTGGGGAATGATCTCATCCAATGGACACAACCTATTTTCATCCATTATAAACAGGGATGAGCATCAAAGAGCTACATACTAGTTATGAATGCTCTTTAATGTTCTCTTACTCATTTCAAGAAAACTTATGATAGATTTGGTTTGCTAATCTACTGAAGATCCCTCTTCATACCTAGATAGGAGAATCTATACATTAGATACCAGTCCTTTCATCATCTCTTCATTGCTAAGGCAAACCATTAAGAGGTAGGCTTTGAGGGTTGTCCAAGAAGAAACTCTTATAAAGAAGAGTATGAGCTCTATAGTCACATCTTGCACAAGTAGGAGAAATCCGAACTTGTGCGAAAGGTAACACCAACTTTCAAAGAGATAAGATTTGTTTTTAATTATGATTTACTATCTTGAGACCACTCCCGCCAGAGACACTGGGAGATTAGACCACTCCCGTTGGAGACACCGGGAAATTAGACCTTGGCACTTCTACCAGAGACACCGAAAGTATAGACCTCTCCCACCGAAGACACCAGGAGCATAGATCACACTCAGCGAAGATACCGAGTGTTGACCTTGCATTGCAAGTAGTTAAGCCTTTACTTAATTTTAGCCCTTATTGTAATGATTCAATATTAATAAAATTATATATCTTGATTGTGAGCTTTTGCGAGTAGACATAGGCCGTTGTGTTGAATCACTATAAATCTTGTGTATTGTGTGTATGCTTGTGATTAGCTTTGTTCATAGCATCTCTTTTATTAAGCATTGCAAAAGTTAAAATATGATCATACACAACACACTTGTGCAGTTCCTCACTTGAGCATAAAAGGGTTAATTAAGCAACAATAGGAAATTTATCAACCCTACTCTTACTCTGCTATAGGTAACACTATAGTGCATGATGGAGCCTCGTGGTCCATGCTAAATTCATAGCTAAGTGATTTACTAATCAAAAGAAGTTCGTTGCACATCTAAACCATTAAACAAGAAGATTGAATAACACTTAAAAAGAATCAAGAAAATTAAATTATCCTATTCACCCCACTCTAGGATTTTTTTAGACTTTCAATTGATATCAAAGCAAGGTCGCTTATAAATGGTCTAACCACTGGAGTGGAAAGATCAAAATTCCTTGAGTAAAAACACTAGATGATCCACCCAGAAGAAGCATACTCAACTACAAAACCCCCATTCTTTGATGGGAACAATTACCCATATTGGAAAATTCATATGAGTACATTCTATAAGTCATGGACTTATCCGTGTAGATGTCAATCCAACAAGGTTGTACAAGACCGACAACACCGGAAAAGGATTGAGATGAAACCCAAAGGAAGGCTCACATTGCAAACTTCAAGGCATTAAATGCCATATTTTGTGTTGTTAGCTAGAATGAGTTTCGGCATATTTGCTTACTCACTTTAGCTAGAAAAACATGGGGATTACTAGAAGTAACCCATGAAGGAACCAATGCAGTAAAGAAGTCAAAACTTCAAATGCTTACCTCTAATTTTGAAGAACTTAAGATGGAAGAAGATGAACAATTCATTCACTTCTATACTAAACTTCAAGACCTTGTGACCTCCATGACAAGACTTAAAGACCCAATTAAATCGGAAGCCATAGTTAGAAAGATACTTAGATCGCTTCATGAGAGGTTTAGACCCAAGGTCACAGCTATTGATGAGACCAAAGACATAGATACCTTAATAGTGGAAGAATTAGTAGGGTCTCTACAAACCTTTGAGGTGACAATTAAACCGAGTGCCAAAAAGAAGGGAATAACTCTCAAGGTAGATGAGTTATCAAGCCCGAAAGAAAATTCCAAACATGAAGTAGCCTTCATCACAAAGGGCTTTAGGAAATTCTATAAGAAAAATGCCAAAAACTTCAAAAGAAAATTTTCAACTAGGAAGTCAAAGGATTCACCGAGGAAGAAAACCCCCTATAGAAGAAGTTGTTTGCTATGAATGCAAAGGGTGAGACCACTTTTCCTCCAACTGTGCTAACAAAAAATATAAGTCTAAAAGTAAGAACAAGAAGGCTATGACAGTCACTTGGGATAACGACTCCGATGACTAGGAAGAAGAGTCATCTAGCAGTGAAGAGGAATCTTCACAAAGGATTGTTGCATTTGTAACTTCCACTAATGGGTCCAATGCATAATGAAGAAGTGACAGTGAAGATGAAAGTGAAAATGAGGAAATTGAACTTCAAGAAGCTTTTGACAAGCTATTTGAAAAGAGCACCTAAGGAACTAAAGGAAGACAAAAGGAAATCAATCTCTATGCTTACCCAAGGAAACCAAAAATTTGAGGAAATGTTGACAATGGGCAAGGAGAATGGTGATAGAAGTGGATTTAGATACAATGCTTCTAGTCACAATAAGAGTCATCTAAATGCTTTTGAAAAAGGCAAAGGGAAGGCACAAATCCCTACTTAATCTCTCAACCAAAAGACTTGAACAAAAAGTGAAAGGAAATTCCAAAAGGGAAAGAAGCCTCTCACTCATAAAAATCAAGTCTCATCCCAAAATTACAAAGGATCTTGGGATAAGAAAAGGGGTCAAGTGCCTACTAGAAAACCAAGAGTTTTCGATAATAAGCAAAACACTTCCTACAAAGGGAAGGCCATAGATACATCTCAAGCCTCAACTTCAAAATCTCAGATGTCCTATGGTAGAAAACCACATTCTTCTTTGGGCAATGCTCCCACTTACAAGGAAAGAAGATGAGATTCTTGGAAAAACAACTTCCAAGCCCCTACATCTAGAAACCCACTAATCACAGGCTATTAGTGTGGTTTAATGGGTTATATGAAACTAGATTATAGAAAAAGAATGACTTGAAAGCTCAATCCTATCAACAAAGTAAAAAGATGTTAAATATGAAAAATCTTATGAAGAGAACCTTCTTTTAAAAAGTTGAACAATAAAATATTGAAAAGAATAAGAAATAGACTCAACCTAAGATATTTCAAACAAGGAAAGTTTGGGTTGATAAAGGGAAATTAAAATGTCTGGTTGTCCACACCGCTCTTAAGCCGGGTGATGCGTCACATTGGTATCTAGATAATGGTGCTCAAGACATATGACGGGAGACAAATCCCTATTCTCACACTATGTTCCCGGAAGGGAATGAAGTGTAGCTACGATGGGAACACCACCTAGTATCCAAGTTTAGACTCTTAGAGTCTAAACCAATAGATACTCCAATCAGTACTAGTGAGAAAATAACCAAGGATATCAATAGAGTTAATGTTGACTCCACCAAATATAGGAATATCATAGGGAGTCTGCTATACTTAACAACAAATAGACCTAACATTGCCTTTAGTATAGGTGTCTATGCTAAACATTAGACAACACCAAAGGAATTACATCTAAAAGCGGCCAAGAGAATCATTAGATATGTCCATGGGACAATCAACTTCAGCCTTTGGTATCCCTTTGATACTACCCTAGTAGTAGTAGGATTTTTAGATGTTGATTGGACAGCAATGTTGGTGATTGTAAAAGCACAAGTGGTGGATGCTTTTATGTAGACAATTGTCTTATCTCGTGGCATAGTCGTAAACAAAATTTCATATCACTATCAACTACGGAAACATAATATATTACCGTTGGAAGTAGATGCATGCAACTACTATGGATGAAACAGATGCTCGCAGATTATGAGTTGTCTCAATCAACGATGAACCTATTCATCAACAACTCAAGTGCAATCCAAATTTCCAGAAATCCGGTGCAACACTTTAGAACTAAACATATAGATATTCATCACCATTTCATACATGACTTGGTAGAAGAGAAAACAATATCTCTAAAGTATGTTTCAACTAAGGATCAACTGAAGGATATCCTCACAAAGGTGCTAGACACAAAAAGATTTGCGTATCTTCGAGGTTCAATGGGGATGTGCTCCATGTAAAGCCACATCCCTCCATTCCCACAAAATAAAGTGTTTTATGTATTTAAGGGAGTGCAACGTCTAACCTACCAAAAATGAGGAAATATAGGGGCTGCAGTAAAAAAGATTTCATTTTGGATCGATCTAGGATTGATCCAAACGTTCAAAACTTGCAGAAAACAAAAATTCATTTTCATTTTTACCCAATTTGATCCTAGAGCAATCTAGGATCAATCCAACACTATTCCCTCTCCCCCCACTCTATTTTTCAACTGTTTTTCGAATTTTCCAAACCAACACTGTGTTGAAACGAGATTTGGGCAAGGCTCAAATGCGTGAAAAGGAGCCGATAAAGCACCCTAGAACCTTCTCCACCAACTACGGCACATTACACTTCACCTTCCACAACAACCAAACCTTCTCAAAGAAGCGGATCTTTGTGGAGAGGTATGTGAATCAAACCACACTCCATGACTTCACATTGGTACCCAAGCCCCCCATGATAGATGGAAGCAACTCACCATCATCAAAGGGGATGTTCAACAAGAGGTGGTTCGCATTTTCTTCGCGAACTTGCACTCTCCTAACTACACCTAGCTCTCATTCGAGATAAAAGTATATGGAGTTTGGATGCTGATTAATTTGGACCGCATCTCTCTACTTCTAGGGATTGCACATCTCACTGCTAATCCAATTGTCTTCACAAATGGTGGGATTGACAAGGTGCACATTGCGACACTGTTTGATAGAGAGGAGGGCACGTGGTTTGGAAAGCTCTCCACCAATGAGTGCAAGATGCTACCGAGGTTTTTGAACATCATCCTTATTCATAACCTCCTTCTGATGACCCACAAGACCGACATGACCGATGACATGGTCAACTTGGTCGCTAGTCTGATGGAGAGTAAGGAATTTAACATTCCAGCTATCATGTGCTATATCATGCTGAAGGTGACATCTGATATTGGCATCAAGCAGAGGTTGTCATATAGGGTGATGATCACCCAACTGATGGAGCTGTGTAGAGTCATTTTTCCACGTGATGTAGTGATCCTTCCACAAGGACTTCCCATAGATGATGGCACAGTCCATTGGATGGAAGAAGGCTTGAAGAGGCGAGTTGAGTCATAAGTAGCTCAGGCAGCTCAGCCTGTCCTGGCCCCTGTTCCTATTCCTGAACCAATAAAGGTTCATCCACTAGCTCCAAAGACCACAATAGCTGCTATCACTCCTCCAGCTCCTGCACCCGCAGCACTTACTCCAGCCCCAGCTCTTACTATTCCACTAGCACTCTCAGCACTGATCTGAGACATCCATGATAACCTCAGATGCATGTTTTGGTCTTTCAAGCACCTAGGATAGAAAGTGGAGAGCATGGACCAGAGACTCGTTCACATTGAGGGCATTGTCGATCCCTCATGTGCACCAGCTCCTCGAGTAATCTTGGACATCCTTGCTAGTGATGAGGAGGATGAGTCGAGTGATGAGGATGCCTAAGGCTCCTCTAGTTTTCAGCCTTATTTTTTGATGTATTTCCTTTATTTTTGTTTTTTAGATCTATACTTGTACATATTTTTGAATCGTTAATGGAAATACTATTGTAGTTGCCTGTCTACTTTATTCATGTCCCATGTATGATTGCTTTGGTTTCCATGACAAAAAGGGGGAGAATCATAATGAAAAGTAAGCAATTTTCAACTAAATTTGGGATGATAGAGTGAAAAGTGAGCAATTTTCAACTAAAATTGGGATATCTAACTAATTGGGAGTTGAAATGAATTGCTAAAGTTAGGGGGGGAGTGGGGAACAAAACATAAAGGTTAATAGATCTCTCATATCAATTAATATCTTAATCTAAGAAGTGATCAAGTGATCTAATTAAAGGTTATATGTGCTCAACTCATATCACTTGCACTTATGTTCACTCATTGTAGTTTACTCTTCACTCCATAGGCATATGCATTCCATTATACTCATATCCAATCATATGCTTGTTTGTGTCATATTATACTTTATCATTTGACAAAACTAATCTTGGTTTGAGAAAGGTAGATACTTGTCAAATGAGTTTCAAGAACATAAAGCTAAAGCTCATTGCACATAAAAATAGATTCAATGCAAGAACCAAAGCATATATCAAAGGGGGAGAGCTAAAGAACATAACACAAGATATATTGCTAGAGACTAGTTGATAGAGTCCCTATAATCATTATAATCTTTTCTTAATTCTTAAATGTATTTTAAGTTTTATCATGGAATTCCCAAAGAGGGAGATTGTTAGTGCAAGAGTTGTAAATTCCATGAACTATAAAATACATGTATTGTAAAAGACTTGGACATGTGTGGAGTCATGTTAGAGTCTAGGAGGTCCGTGAGTCCAAGCTTCATGAAGACCAACCTTAAGCATCAAAAGAAGACCTCAAAGAGATCAAACCGGGAACTTGCAAAACATTCCGAAGGGTTCATACTTCATTCCGAGCTCCAAAAAGGTAAATCAAGTAAAGTAGTGAAGCCATAATGATCCAAAGGTCTAAAAAGGGTTTAAGAAGGTTTAAACGGGTGATCCCGAGGCTCCTGCAGCCTTTCCAGGGGTTTTGGAGGCTTTAGCAGAGAGCTAGGATCAATCCAGGATTGAACCAGAGACTCTCAGGTGGATTTTACTAAGAAACTGAACATTTGGATCAAAAGATCAATCCAAAGTTGCGGAATTGTGTCTAACGGCCACTAAAATTTGAATTTACGCCTAGACTAATGGCCATGATCATTTGACCATTGGGAAATGGTCTCATCCAATGGATATGACCTATTTTCATCCATTATAAATAGGGATGAGCGTCAAAGAGCTACGTACTAGTTATAAATGCTCTTTAATGGTCTAACTCATTTCAAGAAAACTTATAAGAGATTTGGCTTGCTAATCTATTGAAGATCCCTATTCATACCTAGATAGGAGAATCTATACCATAGATACCAGTCCTTCCATCCTCTCTGCATTGCTAAGGCAAACCATTAAGAGGTAGGTTTCGAGGGCAGTCCAAGAAGAAACCCTTGTAAAGAAGAGTGTGGGCTTTATAGTCACATCCTGCTCAAAGAGGAGAAATCTAAACTTGTGTGAAAGGTAACACCAACCTTCAAAAAGGTAAGATTTGCTTTTAATTGTCATTTACTTTCTTGAAACCACTCCCATCGGAGACACCAGGAGATTAAACCACTCTTGTTGAAGACACCGGGAGATTACACCTTGTCACTTCCGTCGGAGACACCAGAAGTGTAGAACACTATCACTGGAGACACCGGTAGTGTAGACCTTGGCACTTCTGCCAGAGACACCAGAAGTGTATATCTCTCCCGCTAGAGACGCCAGGAGTATAGACCACACTCGCTAGAGACACCGAGTGTTGACCTTACATTGCAAGTAGTTAGGAATTTACTTAATTTTAACCTTGCATTGCTAGTAGTTAGTCATGCACAACACACTTGTGCACTTCCACACTTAAGCATAAAAGGGTTAATCAAGCAATAATAGGGAATTTATTAACCCTGGTCCTGCTCTGCTATAGGTAATACCATAGTGCATGACAGAGCCTCGTGGTTCATGATAAATTCATAGCTAAGTGATTTACTAATAAAAAGGAGTTCATTGCACATCTGAACCATTAAACAAGAGGGTTGAATAACACTTAAAAAGAATCAAGAAAATTAAATTATCCTATTCACCCCCCTCTAGGATCTTTCCAAACTTTCAAGAAGATCATATTCTTTATCTCTCAGAAGCATTCCAGCTACTCAAGAAGTATCAAATGAAACTTAATCCCGCAAAATGTACCTTTAGAGTGTCCTTAAGCAAGTTCCTAGGATACTTGGTCACACAGAGAAGGATAAAAGCTAATCCCACTAAAATCAAAGCATTGGTCGAGATGCCCTCTCCAACCAACATCAAAGAGGTACAAAGACTCACTAGAAGGATAACGGCCTTAAGCAGGTTTTTTTCTAAATCTGGTGACAAATGTAAGCCCTTCTTCCAACTCTTGAAGGAAAATAAAAGGTTCGATTGGAACAAACACTGTGAAGCGGTTTTTTCAGCAATTCAAACAATATCTTGATTCTCCTCCCTTGCTCTCAAAGCCCCAGTCGGGGGAAAAACTATTCCTTTACATATCTGTCTCACCAATAACAGTTAGTTCAATCTTGCTAAGAGATGATGGGAATCAAAAACCCATATACAACACCAACAAAACTTTTCTTGATGCTAAGACACAATACACATATTTAGAGAAAGTGGCACTTGCCTTGGTAAGCACTTCACACAAGCTGCATCCATACTTTCAGGCACACACAAATGTTATTATCACAAGTCTCCCAATCAGAACAGTTCCATTCAAAATGGAGTTCTCCGAAAGAGTCACTAACTGAGTTGTAGAACTTGGGGAATTCGATATCCAATATCAACCCTAAGTTGCTGAGAAAGGTCAAGTCCTCGTAGACTTCTTGGCTGAGTTTTCACCAAAGAAAGTTGATTTCTCTCTAGAAGAGAAATCACTTTCCATCTGGAAATTATTCATAGATGGAGCCTCCAATGCAAAAGGAGTAGGAGCAAGCCATAACTTTAGGATTTCTCGCCTCCAATAACGAAGCGGAATATAAAGCTCTCCTCGCAAAGTTACATCTAGCCCAACATCTTGGAGCCAAAAATTTGATCATTCATAGCGATTCACAACTAGTCTTGCATCTATCACAGCCAAGTATCTCATAAGTAGAAAAACAAAACCATGTACAACAAGCAGGGTTAAGGCCTACTTGGATGTACATTAATTCGTCATGAAGTATGATAAGTGTCAGAGGTTCGCACTAATGACTCATTAGTCAATACAAGAACTCAGACCCTTCATCAGCCTATGGTCGTTCATGCAGTGGGGGCTTGACATCATCAAACCATTTCATAAGGCCCCTGGTGAAAGGTATTACATTCTAGTAGCAATTGATTACTTCACCAAGTGGATAGATATAGAAAGCTTACCCAAGGATAAGAGAAGCATAACTCAATAGTTTCGTTTGAAAAAACATCATATGCAAATTCAACATTCCTAAGACATTCGTCACCAATAATGGCCAACCGTTTGATGGTAAGAAATTCAGAAGTTTATGTGAAGAATACAACATTGCTAACCAGTATTTTACACCAAGATGCCCTTAAACTAATGGACATGATGAGGCATCCAACAAAATAATATTGGACATCCTAAAAAAAATGCTTGGAAAAAGCAAATGGCAAATACTTTGGGCCTATAGGACAACTAAAAGGCAATCAATTGGAGAAACACCCTTTTCTCTAATATATGACATGGAGGTCATTATACCAACCGAGCTCGGGAAACCCACTCTTTGAACAACCGCTATAAATGTACCAAACAATGGGCAACAAATAGCTCTATGTTTAGATCTTCTAGAAGAAAAGAGAGAAAAATGCATATATCATAATTGCTACCTACCATCAAAAGATTAAGAAATATTGCAACAAAAAAAAACAAGTATAAAAGCTTCTGAACAGAAGAACTAGTCCTCAGAAGAATCTTCAAAAACACAAAGTAGCCAGGATAAGGAAAAATGGGGCCTATCTGGGAAGGCCCATACATCATCACAGAGGTAGGAGATTTAGGAACCTACCAACTCTAAACATTGGTTGGAAGAGAGCTACCTAAACCATGGAATGTAACTCATTTGAGAAAATATCATCAATAAAGTACTTTTCTTCCCCTCTTTATATTAGTTTATCTTTTCTAGAAAAAGATTGAACACAGGGGTACAAGGCTCCAAAACCAACCCTCCCAGGTTGGATAAATAGGTTCTAGTCAAGTTGGAATAAAAGTCTTAGAATCGAACAACTAGGCATCCTTATCTTCGGAAGTAGCCCAAGAAGCCCTTTTGGGTTAGGCTAACAAGCTCTAGTCAGGTTCGAGCAAAAGTCCTAGAATCTAATAACTAGGCATCCCTATCTCTGGAAGCAGCCCAAGAGGCCCTTCTAGGTTAGACTAATAGGCTCTAATCAGGTTGGAGCAAAAGTTCTATAATCAAACAACTAGGTATTCCTATCCTTGGAGGTTACCAAGGTGGCCCTTTCAAGCTAGGATAAACAAGCTTCATTAAGTGGAGCACCAAAATCCCTACTAGCTAGGCACCAAAAGCCCTACCAGATATGCATATAGGCCCTACTTGTTAGGCACCAAAAACCCCATGCTAGGTATGTTATAAGCTTTGTCAGGTGAAGCATAAAATTCCTACTTGTTAGGCACCAAAAACCCCATGCCAAGTATGTTATAAACTTCGTCAGGTGAAGCATATAAGCCCTACTTGTTAGGCACCAAAAACCCCATGTCGGGTATGTTACAAGCTTCATCAGGTGAAGCACAAAAGCCTTACCCATTAAGCACACAATAAAGAGAAAATGAGTTTTTTCCATAAACAGCCAAAACAGGAGCAACATGCAATCAAAAGCAATCTTTCAAGCAGACGTACAAAAAGGGAGAAAAAATTTCATCAACTTTACAAAAGGTACAAGCTGTGTACAATAAGATCGACTTTACAAAAAGTATAAACTGAGTACAATTGCATTCAATAAATCCATTCATCTACAAAAAGGCTTCAAATAGTGTTCTTCAATGTTACTTCTACAAGGAAGAGAAACATAATTCTGCCCGAGGAAGAAGAAAAAAGTAAAATTAGAAGACCAGACAATTCTTTAAGACTGGTCAAAGAGAAAAATAAAATAAAACGAATGGGATTGGAATGAGTAGAAAAGCAAAAGAAAAAAAAGATGGTCAAATAGCCAGAGCAACTTTCGGAGGGACATCTACTGCCCCACATTGCCCCTCATTAGCCTTCTTTTGTGTGTCCCTCAACCGGGCAACCTCAGCCCCAGCCCTTAGCCCTCAGCTTGTTTCTCTCCCTCTCCAAGTCATCCGTGTACCGCATAAAAGTATCGAGAAACTCCCCTAGCCGAGTTTGCTACTGGTCATGTAAGCTTTAGTTCTCATCCATTATCATACGGATGGATTGACTCTCCTCTCACCACAAATCATGGCTAGTCCTTTGGAAGTAGAATCATTGAGCCAACTTCATAGCGGTGTTAGAATCCTGAAAGTAATAGTATACAAAGTCACAACAAGTAATAGTAATATATATATATATGTGCGAGTTAAAAACTATACATGCCCTCACACTAAGAGGGAGAGGGAAGGGTGACAACTTCATCATCAGATAATCCTTCCAGACACTCTTGGTCTTGGGGAAGGATTATCCCTGCAACAACAACTGCCGCCACCTCTTCGTTCTCCAGTGCAAAGTCCTCAGCGGTCACCACTCTATCTTTAGTCCTAATCCGAGGTCGCCACCCCGGAGGGTTTGCATCAGATTTAGAGTTGTGCAAAGAAGAAGTAGAAGACAAGTTAGAAGCAAACATCGCCATAATCCCAAGAAATCAAAAGAAAAAATAGTGAGCAACCTTGAAGATAGAAAATAGATTTATAGTGAGAGAAACCCAGAGGGATAGATAACTGCAAAATCATTTACCTAAACAGCTCAAGGTACATCAGAAGTTCAAATGAAGTTCACTGCCATTAAACCACCCCACCTGTGTTTAGAAGATGAGTCATCGTGATAGCCATACGGTGGGCTCCAAGAAGGAAAAAACATCTCAGGAACCAAATTCCAAGGAAAAACCACTCAAAAGAGTCAGTACCAGGTCTTTTCCAAAGATTTCCCTTTATCAATTGCCACAACTGCATGTCCATCAACATTGATGAAGATAAATGGAACATTCAATGCAAAAAATAGTTCCCCATTCCTCACGTGGCCCTAAGCAATGAGGAACTAGAGGTGGCAACTGTAGAGGGTAAAAAATTCCACCAATCAAAAGCCGTCAGGTGGCATCACTAAGCCAAATCATTTTGCAAGTCGGTTTGGCCTAACGTAAACCAAACAACATTGGTTCAAGCACCCATGTGGAGTCAAACCAGCTCTAAAGGCATCCACATACATCAAAAGGCATCCATGCACGTCAAACACATGCAAAAGCATAGCTCAACACATCAAGCTATGTGATTTACATGCCAACAATCACTTAAAGATAATGAACGACCTATAAAGACTTGCTCCAGAAGCTCGTCTTTAGATCATATCTAAATTGATCGATCTAGTCAAAGGTGAGTCTATCGGATAATATCCTAACTCCCCATGATTCACTCGAACAAACAAATCCACAATCCTTCACAAGAAAGAGTGGGTCCTTCTTAAACTCTATAAAGCAGATAGGATGATCATCCTCAAGTAAGTTCTCTGAACACCAAAAACTTCTCTCTCTGTATAACCCTACTAACTTGACCATCGGAGTCTTTAGAAAGTACTACCCCCTAGAGCTCAAATTGGCAAGAAGACAATCCACAGAATATTCTGGTTCACCCGGCAACAAGGAAAAACTAAGAATTTTCTTATTTGATTATGTGAGGAATTTCACCCCCAGAGATATGATGTGTATTTAATGTGCATGCAGATGGCTATAATGAAGCTTATTTCAGTGACAACATGTGGCAAATGCAATTTGCAGGAGTATATAATCATCTTTATGAGTAAAATATTCTATAGTCTATATGTGGCACAAAAAAAATCATCCCACATGGCGCACAACCTATCCTTTTAAGTAGGACCTCTAGAAAGGTGGCACGTGGCAAGCTACTCGCCTGGTGACATATATGTATATATTTACTTAAATATTTTCGGTAGCACTTGAAATAAAGGAAATTCTTATATGTTCATTTCTGTTGAATAAATTTGATGTATGTGCATCTTCTGTATGGATTACTTGTTTGGTAAGTGTGTGTGTGGGTGTGAATTCTAGTTATAGACCTGCCTACATATTGACCGATGAGCTGATCTATGTTAATTTCATTATTTTCTAATGAAGACATTCTAAGTTCCTAGCTGGTTTGACTGGTTTGATGTGTTCTGAGATAAAGTTTAATTAGCAAGTAGATGGCATAGTTGGAGACCGGAAACTACATAAATTAATTTAGTTTTATTTATTAAAGACGTTGGGCATGTTAATTGGATTTCTGGAGTTTGAAACCTACTTTACAGTTCATTTAATAGTTTATGTTATTTTTATTTGGTTATGTAATAATGATGGAAACAATGGTGGATGACGAAGATGGATACGAAGTTGTCGGGAGGACAGTGATGATGTTTATGTGGCGGATTGGTTTTATGGGAGTGTTTTACTATCTTGTGGATTTATCTAGTACCTAAATAATTGAGTTGGGACATTTCTTATGAGTTCATATTACAACCGTTTTGCTGCCAAAAGTTTGGCAGAAATGGCATTGGGGTTTCTTGCCTAATCTCAAACTCTTCATTGATATGTGAGCCTTCTACACTTCTCTTTCCACCATTACCTCCATTCCTAAGGTTAGGAACAATCTAATTACCTTGTAATTCTCTAACTTGAAATTCAGTTGATTTATTCTCTTTGCCAACTTGAAAAGAAGTTCTATTAGTCAATCTCCCTCTAAAAGTCCTCCCACTACGTGTTGCTATGGTGCTAACCTTGGCTTTAATACCAATTGATGTAGATCAAATTTGAGAGGGTTAAATTGAAAAGTTTATGATGTAGGATACCCAAGAATTAGGCTCTTACAAGGGAAGTATGATGGGAGAAACAAGAATTAATTTTAAAGAAATCAAGAATTGAAATCTTTAATTAAAGAATATGAGGAAATTAATCAAATCAATTAAAGAAATCAAGATTTCAATTAAAGATTATAATACATCAATTCTTGTATTAAAGAAAATGAGAAAAGAAAGACTAAATTAAGAAAAGAAGAGAATACAAAAAATAAGGGGAAAATGTGAAGTCATGGGAAAATAGGAAAGATGAGGGGCTTCCATAAGAACCCAAAATTTTTTGTTTTCAATTTTGAATGTCCTAAAATTTAGTGATGAATGGGAAAGCCTGGCCTTAGGGATTATTTAGGGGTTTAGAGTATTATTGATAAGAAAAAAAGATGATATAGGTGGTTGTTTAGGTATGGATGGGTTTTGGAAGGGTTCTTGGTTGAATCGTAATAAAAATCAAGAAGGGGAATTAGAGTTTGAGAATGGCAAGTGCTTAAGGGACTTAGTTTTTGGGATTAGAAGGTAAGGAAAAAAGGAAAATTAGGGTTCAAGGGTGGCAGGATAAAGAAGGTACAAGAATCTTGAATGAAGGTTTCAAGAACAAAAGAAAATCAAGAAAACAAAAACAAAAAAACAACAAGAGGTTAGGAGAATAAAGAGGAACCAAGAAAAAAGAGAGGAAGAACATGATGATGCTATGATTAAGGATTAATGAAGAGAGAAGAACAGTTAATTGGGTAATGAAGGAGAGAAGAAGAGACGAAGAGAGAAATATGGCTCACCTCATTTGAGGGGTTGGGGAAGAAGTTCTTAGCCCACTCGTGGACTCCATAATTCCAATATTTATTCCATCAAATAAAAAAAAACTCCCTTACATAGCCGATTGGCACTATTTATAACATTCTTTAAATC
>JAOXJP010256099.1:0-21486 GCA_025762735.1 Platanus orientalis | reverse complement strand
CATTTAAAAACACTAAAATCAAGCCAAAAAGTTAAGTTTTGGCCATAGAAAAACTGGGTCAAAAGAGAAAAACGGGATTACAACTAAAACCCCCAAAACACTAAACTAATCATGACACTATTGGCCTTATAACAAAATTACCACTAATTAACACTTCTAAAATAAATAAATAATAGAAAAATAAACTACTCTACTAGAATTGACAAAGAGGTCTATCCATGGTCATCCAATTTCTTTTTCTTTGCATAGAATGCTCCCGCATCACGCAGGAATCACCACCAGGATCGATCCTAGCATTTCCAAGATCAATCCTAGGCGTTAGAAAAATAAAAATCTCTTACACGAAATCTTTCCAAAATTATGGGATTTTTCGACCGTTACTCGCCCAATCTTTTAGGGTTCTTCAACCCTCTACAAAAGGGCATCAAACCCTCAAAAATATAACGCTCTCATAAAGTTATATGCAAATTTATTGTGGCTATTGATTGGCATACATTTTAGGGTTTGATATTGTGAGAAAAGAAGAGTTTTATCTCGTCAATCAAGTTTAGGAGAGTTTACCCTCAATCCTTTGCTCGTGATTGGAAAACAAATCATTTAAGGATCACGTGGTAGGGTTCCAAACCACTAATCCTGCCAAAAGCTCCAAGAGTTAGGGCCGGAAAGAGGTAACTAGTATTTTATCTGAATCTCTAGAGTAGTCATGCATTATAGGCATATTCACCAATTTAAGAGGTTATATTAATCCAAATTTTATGGTAAAATCAACCTACATATAGAGGCATGTAACTGAGATTTAATTCCTCACATTTACACACATTTCGAGGAATATTTGACTGAGAATCATTAGAACATTAGCCTATTAAGAGGCACTTTCATTAAATTAATATTCCCATTATTTATATATTTTTTAGAATATTAATAAGTACATTTAATTGTTAAATTAGGCTACTTAGAGGCACAAAATTCTGTGACTTACATCTCTTATTCATTATCCATTTTATTGAGTCTTTGCCGGAGCCACCGAAGACAAGACCACCATCACTGGAGACATCAGAGGTTTGATTGCACTTGCTGGAGACACCAAGTTCAAATTGTTAGTGACTAGAGTTCACTTGTATCGTTGGGTTTCTTAATTTGCCTGTTATAGTGCATAACTATTAATAAAAATTAAGTAGGCTCAGTAAAGAGCTTTTGAGATAGTGGATGTAGGCCTATATTTGGCCAAATCACTTTAAATCTTGTCTCCTGTGTACTGTGTTTTACTCTCTATTTCTTGTTCAATTGTTTTTATTCAAATATATTATCTTTGGATTGAATTGGACAAACAAGCACACACTCACTCTTAAATTCCTGCAAAGAGAGCAATAACCATTACTGAATTGAATTTAGGATTGTTGAAACATATATGCTTTGCACTCTGATAATTGTTAACTTAAGTTGGGTGAACTATAAAAGAATATTAAAAAATTGGTATAATCCCATCCCTCCCCTCCAGGATTTCTAGACATTAAATTTAGAATTTCAGTTACTGTTGCAAGAGTTTCTTGAAAACAGTGAGGAAAACAATCTTCCCATTCTAGTGATACTAAAAATCTGTCCAATTTACACATAACTGGATGATCTTGGAAAGAGTAATCCATTGATATTCACATAACCCAAAATCTCACATGCTTTTTGTGATTTGACTACCCCCTTTCTTCTCGTGAAAGAATTTA
The DNA here is from genome assembly GCA_025762735.1 of Platanus orientalis. NCBI lineage: Eukaryota > Viridiplantae > Streptophyta > Magnoliopsida > Proteales > Platanaceae > Platanus > Platanus orientalis. Next base: position 19,768 of record JAOXJP010256099.1, on the reverse strand, counting down.
ATTACATTAAACCCCACACCAAGTACCAAGGTTTATTCCTACCCAATAGAATTTTGTTGAGTTCTGCCCATAATTCTTCTCTATTTCCCAGTGTTGCTGGTCCATAGACTCTTGAAAGAGCCCATTCAAAATAAAACTCCAGCTCCTTCACTAATATAGAGACCGAGAAATACCCAATTTTTGTATCCATCTACTGAATGACCATTGGATTCCAAGCCACAAGGGTTCCACCTACTGTTCTCAATGCCGGAAGAGACAGCATTCAAACAGATTTCTACCACATACGCTTCAAACTAGTCAGTTTCAGGACTTGATTTTGGGTTGGAAGGTTAAGGATCTTGATGGTTTAGGCTGCGTTTGGTAACTCTCCCAAGAAGTGATTCTCGTTGCTTTCGTTCCTAAGATTCCAAAATAAGTGAAAATGGCACTTCGTAACTTCGCTTTCTCTTCCCGGATTCCACTCCCAAAATTGGTTTGGGAGTGGAATTTTAGAAGCTGAAAAAAGTAGCTTCTCTGATTCCGACTCCCGATTCTCTTTTTTTTTTCACTCATCCTATTACATCTTTAAACATTTTCAGCATTTTCATTATTTTCATCAAGATTTCAATTTTTTTTCAATTTCTCTTCTCTACCGAACCAAATATGTTTCTCATTCTGGAATTCACTCCAAAGAATGCATCCTTGGTGGAATCAAGAATCAGGAATTGGGAGATGAAATTCGGGAGAGTTACCAAACTCAGCCTTACCTTATATCATTTGGCAAGCTTTGCCTAGTGTCATTTTGTTGGGGTTTATGGAAGGAGAGGAACGCGAGGATTTTTTAAGGGAGGGTGAGGAGCCAAATGGAGTTGACAACTTATATTTATAATCTCTTATTTGATTGGGTTTCTATAAGGGCGGAGTTCGAGGAGATTGAATGGTTTTCCCTTTGGACTGAAGATATGTAGTTTTGTTTGCTGTTTGGTCTTGGTTGTTTTCTTCTTGCTTCGGCTTTCTTGTTTTTTTTTTCACCTTCTTGGTGATGTTTCTTTTTCTTTTTCTGTTTTTGGTTCCTATTTAATAAATTGCTATTTTACCCCTCAAAAAAATATTTATTTCCTCTTTTTTTCTTGAAAGATACCACATTCGGATTGGATTTCAACATGCAAAGCCTTCACCATTCTTCTTTTATGTTTGTCCCCCAGCCCTGTAACATTCCAGAGCAAAATCTTCGTTTCTTACCACTTGTTGCAATTTCCCTTCCAGATCTCTTAGCACCCATTTTGCCTTAGACTTCTCCTACATCCTTCATTTCCTAAATTAGATTTCTTATTTCCCTTATCCCTTTCCCCCCTTTTTCATTTTGAATGTCACCATTTTTTCCTACAAGTCTAGATAATCGGATACTGTTTTGCTTTCACATCTCGAACAGTCAGACCCAATTAACCAATCATTTCGTCAACCCCTATTTTCTCCAGCTCCATGTAGACTGCCTCGATCTTTTCATTCTTTTTTCATTTATTCTCCCATTCCATTTATTCCCTTGATTGTGGCCTAAATTGTAAGAAGCAGATATAGGTATAGGATCCAAACCTGTACGATCAGACTCAGGATTTAAGAATAAGGAATATAGATATTCAATAGGCATACCAAAGATATTTAATGGTTGATGTAGTGTCTGTTTTGCCAAAAAGAAGTCATCGTATGCGGACTTCATCTGTTCTCTCACTCACGTCCAAGTTGTGCTCCTGATTTGAAAATAGTTCTCGAATACCTTGAGAGAATCACGATACATCCTCGCTTGTCAACAATTTTTCTCCTCCACCAATGAATCCTCTTAAGAGCCTTGGGTAGATAACAGGTTGTCTGAATCACTTTCCGCTCCCTCCATATCTCCTTAAGAGATCTCAAACCTCAGGCCGTCTAAAGAAAGTGGAGTACTATCCTCACCATATCGGAATCCAAAGATTCTCTTCCTAGAATGGAGATTCAAAACTCATGCCTACCAAAAAAATGGGTGTTTGATCCTCCTCTTCAATTTTTGGTGTGATGATAGAAGAGGACTTCTTTGTCAAGATCTTAGGAAAAATAGATTTTTGGAGTCATGAACTCCATAGTGTTTGGTCCAAACATCATTTCCTCTATTTTCTGATTGTTTGAACTCGATAGAGCAGATTTGGGGGGGGAGATCCTAGATGATGGTGAGCTTTCTCCCTTCACCGACAAGGACAAGCTCATCTCCGATCTCTGCATGAAGCCTCCCAACCAAGAGCCACTGAAAACATCGTTGATTTTTCTCTTATATACCCATGATCTGGCCCAGAATTCTCACCTTGACCTTGTGCTTCACAGACCATGGAATATTTCCTACCTCCAGATCCTTGCCCTCTATCATGACTCACCCAAGCTCCATGTTGAAGTATATTAATTCGGGTATCTCCTAACACCTTATGGTTTTAGGAGAGACGGTTAATTGCTTTATTTAACATCGTCTCAGAGCCAAGGCAGGTTGCGAGTTCAAATCCCAGTGGATGTAGAAGTATCCTCTCAGACGTAGTAGTGCACATGTGTGCATGTGTTGTGTGGACTCACACCTGGCTCCTTGAGTGTTCCCCAAAGAGAACAGTGTTCCTCCTGAGGGGAGGTGTTGAAGTATATTAATTCGGGTATCTCCTAAAGCCTTAAAGTTTTGAGAGAGTTGGTAAATTAACTCTAACAACACTCCAAGTGTCTTAAATCTTGCGTGATGGAACCAAGTAAGATGTTGAGCACCTCCTTTACGAGCCACCCTTTGATTGGGATCCTGCCATCAAAACTTGTATCCATTTTAAAATTTGAATTTAAAGAACGAATTTCCCTCTCCACCCATCGTTTCTCACCTATCAGACTATCCTTTGCAGAAATATAGACAACTCCTTTAAAGGAATATCACTCCATTCTTACACATTTGATCCATGAGATCAGGGATCTCTTACGAAGGATCTGAAAATCACCTTATCCCATGTGCCTAGATCGCAAAATGATGTTGTGGATCAGTTAGCAAAGAGGGGGGGATGGGATGTCTTCAATGCTTAATGGGAATGTGCTCCTTGAGTCCTGTTTGTAGTAATTTAATTTCTTGTCCCATATAGGTTGCTGGTGTACTATTCCTATTCTTTTTTAATAATATCTTGTTACTCAAAAAAAATTAAAAATAAAAAAATAAACTCCTTTCTAGCCACATTTTGTGGCTCATTAAATGGCTTTCCAACCCAATTCAGAAAGCCTGTTTGAATCCACCACTTCCTTTTTGAATTAAGATCCACGTGGCTTTGGGCTATGACCCGCCACATCATCGCCTTCTTCGTTTGAATTCTTCTCTTGCCTGAGACTAACGTCTCCACCATTTCCTTGGTGAAGCCCTAACCACAGCTCTTCAATCTCCATCACAGCTGTGAAGACTCTCCTCTCAGCCACACGGGAAATAGTATGTGGGATATTGGGATCGTCTCAGCATTTACTCTTATCGGGGCTACAAATAAAACCTCTTGGTTTAACATTGGAGGATCAATCTCAACTAAACTCCCATATCCTTCCCAGCTCCTGAAATGTTTGTTTATTTCATAGATGCAGTGGGAGACCCCAAATCCTTATCCATCTACATCCTTGCAGTGCTTCAAGGAGGATCACGTTCGGGTGACCAATGCTGAAAAACCATCATTCCTCTCTCCATTTTAACAGCATCACGACTGCATATATCCTCGGCTTCCCCCTCAAATGCTGTGAGAAATAGTGCTCTGTTGCTAGGTATGCCCACAAGAATTATTTGGAAGAGTTTCAGTTAATGCTCAAAAATAGCGGGAATTTCTCTCGTCAACATCTTGCCATACTATGTACATACCTCAAACATTGTATATCATAGCAAACATCCATTTGTTGTTCATTTTAAATTTTCTCCACCTTTGATCCATCAATTTGAGCTTGTGTTGCCTTGCAACACCAGAAAAGACCCGTCCACTACCCTGGCCAGATCAATAGGAGGTGAGTTTTTAACGTTCTTTTTTTAGACCATTTCCTTTTTTGCCCTCTCCATATTCTTCCACCCGGAGGATTATTCTCCTTCAAGAATTATGATGAATCAGTTTCAATCCGATTCTCACCATTCCATTTATTTGATGAACCATCCCCATTCATTTAGTCTCATTTTTGCTAATAATTTTTTTCGATCACCTAGATTTTTTTTTCTCAAATGTCTCTCATGACTAATGGACCTAGCCTCCTGCAAGAATTCACAGAAGGAAGACAGGTTTCAACCTCCACAAATATAATCCTTGTTCACCTCTACTGCATTCAATTACAAATATATATACAACCTCACCGGATAAAGGGTGACCCACTACACAAGGCTCCCGCTAACGCAGGGTCTGGGGAGGGCAAGATGTAGGCAGCCTTACCCCCATTTCTGGAGAGGCCATTTCCGTTACTTGAACCTGCGCCACTAGGGATGCTAACGGTTAGCCTTACCGTTGGGACAAACCGCCCTTTCATCCTCACCGGATGATTCTAAAATTTCAAATGTCTTCATCTCTATAACTAGGATTCTTCTATTTGTTCCCTTTTTTCTTTTTTAAAAAAAGGGTTGGCCCTCCCTCCTTGCCAACCATTAAAATTTCAAACGTCTTCATCTCTGTAAGAAGGATTCTTCTATTTCTATTTGTTCACATTTTTATTTATTTATTTTTATTTTTAGAGAATGGGTTGGTACTCTCTCTCTCTCTCTCCCTACCAACCGGTATTCTCTTACTGGAAGACGCAATGAAACTCAGACAGAGCTCCCTTACTGGAAAAACGCAGGTGATACTCCCTCACCTGAAAAATGCAGGGTGATCTTCAAGTTATTTGGTGCCCTAAAAAGAAATACCTATTCTGGAAGGGGTTCTTTGTGAAATGAGTGTATCAACTCGATATTAAGGTCAGGGAGCTCAGAAGTTGTCTGCAAAGTGGATCAAGAGAATGCTTACGATCAAGTGTGGTGGGGTTTTTTTGAGCCACATTCAGGGAAAGATGGTTTTGGGGTAAGGTGGAGAAGATGGATGTAGAAGTTTTTCAACTCAGTCAACATCTTTCTTGGTGATGGTAAATGGCTCTCCAATGAAGAACTTTGACAGCTATAAAAGTTTAATGCAAAAGGATATTCTCTCTCCCCTTCTTTTCCTATTAATAGCTGAAGCCTTGGGGGGTATGCTGGTAAGGAAAATAGATAATGGACTGTTTGAGGGTTTCCAAGTGGCTGAGAAGAGGCTAAGGATCTCCTACTTGCAGTTTGCAAATGATACCTTGATTCTATGTAAATAATTGGAGATTAGATTATTACAATGCATGTTGAGTTGTTTTGAGGTAGTATTGGGGTTGAGTGTAAATTTTATCAGAAGCTAGAGGATAGCAATGAGCGGGTAACAATCCTAAAGGGGATGGCGAGGGATATGGGGTGTAGGATGGGTCAGCTTCCTACCACTTATTCCACTTAGGGGAACATATAAAAGGAGAGATATAAGGCATCCGATGGAAGAGAGAAACCTAAAGAGGTTAGGAGGATGGCAAACTCAATTCTTGTCTATCGAAAATGTGACTTAAATAAAGGTGGATTTGGCTAATATTCTCGTTGTTTGTCATTCTAGAAAGGCGGTCAAGAGTATAGAAAAACTTCAGAGGGATTGACTTCCTTTGGTTCGGATGAGAAGGGAAGGAAACTTTGGTCATCACTTGGTGGCTTGGGACAGTGTATACTTCGAAGACTAAATGAGTGGGAGATCAAGGAGATGATTAACCTTTTTGGCTTTTTGGATCCTATTCGTCTAAGACCTGAATTGGAGGATTGTCTAATATGGATCCTTTCTAAGAATGGGATGTTCTCTGCCAAATCTTGGAGGGAGGTGGAATGGGATGGGGATAGATTGGATCCAATGTGGAGTTTATTATAGAAGCTCAAAATTCCATCTAAAGTGGCATTTTTTATGTGGACTGCAGTTAGAGGATGCCTCCCCACTATCAATTTCCCCCAAAATAGAGGGATGATTCTTCCTAATGCCAGTCTTCTTTGCCTCCAGGAGGCAAAAAGTATTAATCACTTATTTATGCTTATGCACTGCCCCTATGCATCTGAAGTGTAGAGTATGTTCCTAAAAGAGATTGGCCTTGCTTGGGCTTTCCCTAATAAGCTAAGGTTGTTGCTCTCCTCTCGGACTTTGTAGAAAAATTCGAAAAAAAAGTCAAGTCCTTTGGAAGCTCATCTGTCCGGCCATTTGCTGGGGGATTTGACTCAAGAGAAATCAAAGGGTTTTTAAAGGGTGCGGAACCGGCTCTAAATGTGTTTCTGAAGACCAAGGATTTGGTGTGCTTTTGGGGTCTCAATTGTATGTTGAAGGGTGACTATTCAGCCACAAGCACAAAAAGGGAATGGCCTAATCTTATCATATGCAACTAGTATCTCTCTTCTCTTTGTTTCTTTGTTTTTTGCTCGTCTTTGGGGATCTCTCATCCCTTTTCTCTTAATGAAATTTCTCTTATCAAAAAAGTAGTTGTGATGATTTAAGGTGAAAAGGGAGAGCTAATGGAGAAGAGCAGTGGCTGCAAAATATAGGATTTTTTTTTTTTTTTTTTGTACGAAAAATCTTTAGTAGGATTCTAGAGAGGTATCAAGCACCCATTGGAGGGGACTGTGAAAGGGGATCTAAACTATATTCAGAATATAGGGTGAGGAATGGTGGTAACACAAGGTTTTGGTAGGATAGGTGGTGTGGAGATGCGCCTACGAAGATAGAGTTTCTAAAGTTGTTTGCAATGGCGGAGAACAAAGATGCTAAAGTAGAACATTATATGGTGAGTGGTTGGGACTCAGTGGTGTGACAACCCTTTTGAGAAGACATTTTTGATAGAGAGATTTTGTTGGTAGTGTGTCTGTTGGGAAAATTGGAAGGAAGTCAAATCTTTCCAGTGGTGAAGATAAGAGGACCCATGCATGGGATTCGGGAGGCTTGTTTACAATGAGATCTTGCCTTATGAAGTTTGATACTTCCCAAATAAGGAGTCTCCATGGAAGGATATTTGGTTTTCCTTAATTTGGTCTAAGGTGTAATTTTTCCTTTAAACAGCGGTTTTGGGGTATATATCAACCTTGGATAACTTGAGGTTTTGAGATAATTTGCTTGGGAGGCTTGATATGAGGTTATGAGAGAATTTTCCATGCCAAAGATAACCCCTCTGGACTTGGCGAGTTTACTCTATTGCTGGATGACCTCAGCTTTCACCTCCAAGGGGAGTTGATTTAGAGATTGGTGTCAGCAGCAATCTATTGGTCCTTGTGGCTGAAGTGGAATAACTAGGTGTTTAAGGAATAAGGAATATGTTGAGGTTGAGCCCTCTTTTAAGGTGTATATGAGAGCTAAAAAGAGAGTGGTTTTATGGCCTTGTGATGTAAGGGTTGTGAAAGCATAGGGAATGGGATTTTATTAAGGGATTGGAATTTTGTAATTGGGTATAACAGTTTTTTGAGATGGGGATTTTTTTAGGTCGTGTTTTTTTGGTTCTTCATGAATAGTGATTAGTCCCTTCTTTGATGTATTTTTCTATGGGGATGGTTGGATCCCTTTTTAATGAATATTATTTTTCTTATCAGAAAAAATAATAGCAATGCTGTATGAAGGGAAATAAAGGTCCTTCCGAACATACAAAGGAGACTTTCTGAATATGATAATCAAAAGGAATGAGTCATTTTAGTCAATGCAATATCATATGTAAGTTATGCATTATTCCTACATGAAAAAGTAAACAGAAGATGTCGTCACATTCATCCTCATCATCATCACTTAAGCCTTATCCCTACTAATTGGTGATGGATACATGAATCGCCTTCCAGCATTCAAGTCTATCTAGGGGCATGTCTTCTGATAAAGCAAAAAATCTTCAATGCTTTTGTCAGTACCTCAACCCATGTCATTTTGGGCAATCCCCTTGTCCTTTTAGAGTATTCAACTTGCACAAAATCACTCCTCACAAGTACAACAGGTACTTATTTGTATCGTTTCATTTATTTGTATTTTCTTCATATGTTATTTCTCTGTATATATACTCTTAACCCATGTGGTGTTAGCCATATGGGAATGAGAAGTAGATGTCTATGTTTACACTACTTATCCTAGAATTTCTGGTGAACTTTGTATAAGAGGAGTAGCAGAGTATTCGATGCATATTAATGGAAGGGATATAGTAAGAGCGGATAGACTTGCAATCGTTAGATAGATCAACCAAACAGGATCCGTAGAAAATGATATGTCAATCCTATCACCTTTATGACGAAGAAAGTGAAGAAATCTGCTTACCAGCTCAATTTGCAATGTGGAAACCGTATTGGACATGCTACATAAAAATTGAGCAACACCAAGTGAGCGACTTCCTCCACGCAAGGTTTTGATTTGTCTCGACAAGAATGTTCTACATCCATACAATAAACTTTTTCTAGAGCGCCGTAGTCTCATGCCCGGCCATAAACAAGGTCCCCTCGTCACCTGTAAATGTGAAAAGAGTTTTTAACCTAAATAATATAATACGTACTTCACCCAGAATCAAATAGTTCCATTTAAAGACAAAATAATACAGGAAGATCAAATGTCCCCTTATTAACACCAGTTGTACTAGCTAAGTGGAGGTACCAAGAATCATAAACAGAATGGCAAGCCTTATCCTGTTAAGTTTTTGGTTCAGAAAGAAAAGAAGTTCTAACCACACAAATAAGAAATCAAGTTGATTATATCACAGTGATAGAATGATAAGTGATCACATTTATCTACTCATCCCATCAGAGTGGTGTTCTAACTTTGAAATGCTTTTCAAATGCAGTTGTGATAGAGAACCAAACTCCAGCTCCCACAACAACGTAACCATGAAAATCGCAGAGTATTTTCTAAAAAATTTATTAAATTTTTAAGTTTTTCTATGAGAAGTCTACATTGGATAATATTGCATTAAGGTTTAGGTCTCAGCTTTTTTTATGTATCTACTCCTTATATGACCCTTTCTAAAGATGACCTTAACTTGTTGGCCAAAGAATGTTCAGAATGAAGCTACCTTTCTCTTTTCTTCTCTAAATAGAACTTCATCATAAAAAATAAAAAAAGGAAAAATAAATAAATAAAATTACCCAACAAAGTCATTCATCTTCATTTCCATTTACAAAGGTAACTACTAACTGGTACAACTTTGAATAATAAATACTTATCCAAAGAAAAAAAAAACTTTGAATAATAAAAAAACAAGAACAGACAATAGATTCTAGCTTTATGATTCTTGTTTCACCATCTTTTTTCAAAATAGGTGCAAAGTTTCAAAATCAATTTATTCATTCCCAAAATGAGATTATATTTTGCTACACATTTTATAGCCTGTTTGGCAGTCACCTGAATTGTAATCATTTCATTTGAGTTTCCCAAAGCATTTATAGCCATGAGGTGATGATTTGTAATGAACTAATTCAAATTTATACTGATTTGTTAACTATAATTAGAAATGAAGTCATCTTAAGTTTTTCTATAAAATGAAATGACTACTGTTATTAGGCACAAATCAGTGCAAATCTGAATGGTTTCATTGCAAAACAATCTCATTGTGGTTACAAAAGCCTGGGAAACTCAAATGAAATGATTACATTACAAGTGGCTGCCAAACACAGCCTTAGTTAATTGAATATGGAATACAAATTCAAATATCTATGAATATTTGAAAATGAAATTCGTATTCATATTTGTTTATTTATAAAACCCCATCTCGTTGCCATGAAAGGGGCTTTTTTTCCCATAATTCTTGAAAATTTTTCCAATAAGAACCATTTCGTTTTCACACCAAACTATTTTGTTTTCACACAAAATGAAAAATTTTCCCATAAGAACCGTTTCGTTTTCACACCAAACTACTTTGTTTTCACACATTGATTTTCATTATCATGACAACTAAACAACAATAGAAAAAAAAAAAAAAAAACATATATTTTCTTTTCTATTTACTTCAAGGCATAACCATATGTTACCTAAAATCAATTAAACCTGAAGGGTTGGCTACTCGAATTTAGTGTCCCATATTTGTTTATCGAATCTTTGACTTCAACATTTATGTTTGTCCACTATTTCTCGAAAAAGATGGGCTTGGTAGAAATAGTGCTCCAACAAAGAAAACTAGACAATTCGGACATCCATCTCTTCACAAGGTCGTTTCATACAATCACGCGGCAAAGAAATCTTTCTTCAGACATTCCTTTAAATTGAAAGTTCGGGACGTTTTCTAATGGTTTTACAAGGGAGCAGATTAAGTGTACTGAGTAGTACATGTATTTTTAAGGAAGAAAATGATCTATGAATATAAAGTGTATGGTGAATGATAAGCTGGCATGTGTTGTGTTAAGGGCTAAAACATCCAAAAAAAAAGTACTCAAATGAAAAAGTAGGTGTTAAAAAAGAGACCAAATTCTAAAACCCATCATATGTCAATTAATGACATGTTTACAGAGGTCTGTGTCAACACAGACAATAACCCCTCTCTCTCCTTTTTCGTTACATCGTTATGCCAATGCCCTTAGGGTGCTCCATATTTGGTAGGACAACTTGCAGAGTGCCTAATGTAAAAATGACATTAAGGCCAACACATCAGTGCTAAAGAGTGAAAAGCATCTCCCAAAAAATGTATATCACTTTTTCTGTGCTGATGTGTCAGCCCTAATGTCATTCTTAAGGCACTTTGCAAGTTGTCCTACCAAATCCTGCCTGTCCTTAGGGGTGTCAACAAGCTTTACTCAACTCAGCTTGAGCTTGAGTTTCACCTAAGTCAGCTTAGACTCGTCACAAGTTTGAGGCACGAGCTTGGTTAAGCTAACATCAGTATTGAATTGTACATACAAGGTTTCAAATGACAAACAAATGTTCAAATAAAAAAATAGGTATCCAAAAAGCACAAAGGATTGTGTCCGCCTCTCTTAAGAACACTAACCTCCCTTGGGCGTCAGGGGGCGGACACATCAGTGCCAAAAACTGATAAGTACCCCCCTATTCAGCGCTGATGTATCCACTCGTTGACGTCCAACAGAGGTTAGCATTTTTAAGGGGAGTGGACAAAATCTTTCCTCCCATTTTATTCCATGTGAAGCCCCATGGTGTCCTGAACATCATCCTGGATGGCAAATCCGGAACAGAACATCTACCCTCATAAAAACTGAAAAGATGTTCTGTCCAAGATTTGCCGGCTAGGATGGTGTCCAGGACAACAAGAGGCTTTAAGTAGAATAAATGAGTGGAACTTTGATAAAATTTCATATGAAGCCCATGATGTCTTAGACACCATCCTGGACGGCAAATCCTGGACAGAACATCTGTTCCCTTGTATAATGCATTGAATTGAATGTTGTGTATGATACTACATTACATGATGCTTATATGGCTTGTCTTTCTAGACAGCAAATGTTCTAATGCAAAAATAAGTGCCACCAGTGACTGATGTCCTCACGAACTGACACATAATATGGTTTTGAATTTTGTATCTATCCCTTTTTTTGGGGAAAGGATTGTCTCTGATTTTGGCATTTCTAAAATGCGTCAGTCTGATATGAGCACACATTGATCACGGAGAATTTAATCCAAGGTATATGTGTTCACACATTTAGAGAAGGATTTTCTACACCCAAATTTGTCTGTCTCCCATATCTACATACTATACGCTGACATGTGATTTTTTTTTGAATTTGGTCTCTTTCTATGAACCTTTTCTTTGTTACTATATACCTCGTTTTATTTTTGTGTACCTACTTTTTCATTTCAAAACCATTTTTTTTATATAATAATTTTAACCTTATACACCTCACCTTTTATGTGTGAGGACATGGGAGACAAACAAATTGGCTGTAGAAGATCATTTCTCACACAGTTATCATATAAATTTGGAAACAAATGTAGTGTCCAGGATTTTGGATGTCCTATTGTGTTTTGGACGCAAAGGCTCAGTGCATACAGTTGGGATTTGGTGTGCCTCCTTAAAGAATGCCTAATGACCGGTCCACCTTTCAACGGAGGTGGACACATCAAATGGGGTACACCAAATCCTCAGGGCAGTGCATAGGATTAAAACTGTAAATTCACTTTTCAAATGTAAAATAAGTACCCATGAAAATGCCCTTTGGATTAGGTACGAATGCCCAGGTGTGAAATGCACCTGGATCGAACACATCAGCTTCAGAAAGTGAAAAGCATTCCCCAAAAAGTGTTAATAACTTTTTCGGGACTGATGTGTCAAATCCAAGTGCATTTCACACATCTTTCACACCAAAGCCTAGGTGGTAAAAATGAGCTGTATAGGGTTAAAAACGCTAAAAAAATCTTCTAATACATATTTGTTCCATATTGAAAAGAGACACCAAATTCAAAAAAGCACCACATGTCAGTTTTTGTGTCAAGAACATAGTAATACATACAAAAATCCTAGACACTACCTTTGCTCCGTAGTTATATAATGTGTTCTACTCTCCCATGTTCCCAGATACAAAGTTCAGAACGTAATATTATTTTGTTTTGTTTTGGCAATAGAATATTTACCTTATGCACCCAACTTTTTATGTCTGGAACATGGGACAGTAGACAATTTGGGAATAGAATATTTGCTCTCGTCAAGCTTTTAGTGGGTGGAGCCCTGTGTCCCTCGGCTCAATCACACTTAACTAAACAAGTTTAATGAGCGCTTAGACTGCGCTCATCACGTGCTGAGCTCCAAGTCAAACCAAGCTAGCTCAGCTCATTGACAAACCCTATGCCCCTGTATGCCGGTGAATGCTTTGTGCCAAACTCCAATGATCCCCACCATCCTACCTTGGATTTGGTGAGACCCCTAAAGTGAGCCCAAGGAAGAGTGACATCAGGGCTGCAAAAGTGATTAACACTTTTCTTGGAATGCTTTTCACTTTTTTGATGCTAATGTCATAATCACTGTATGTTCATCAAATCGTGAATGGATAAAAAATGCTCACCTTAACGAATGCTAACACTGCTCTTTATCAGGCGGTGGGCGCATCTGCTTCGAAAAGTGAATTTGCACCCCCCAAAAAAGTGAAATTCACTTTTCAACGCTGATGTATCCACCCCCGACAAGAAGCAGTGATGAGCGTTTGTTAAGGGAAGCGTTCATAAACCGATCGCCATCAAATCCACATCCCAGTGCTCTGGGCGGCTGAGGCATCTGTTTTCCTGGTCTAATCCCTAGAGGGTGTTGGGGGAAGCGGTGCAAAAGTTTTCACTTGCTCGGGAGGTTATCGAGATCTCTGTTCAGGCCGACATCAGCTTGGTCCCGCTTCAATCAGTTGGGAGCAGTTAAAAGGCCCCTGTGGCTGTGAATGGATAAAAAAGGCTCACCTTAACGAATGCTAACCACCGCTCCTTATCAGGTGGCAGACACATCAGTGCCAAAAAGTGATTATGCATCCATCAAAAAGTGAAAATCACTTTTCAGTGCTGATGTGTCCGCCCCTGACAGGGTGCGGCGGTGAGCGTTTGTTAAGGGATGCGTTAATAAACCGATCCGAGTACCCCCAAAAAAAAAAAATCAAATCAAATCCTTACGGCTTTCCATACAATCTCAATCTTGATTCTGCCACGTGTTATGCTAACGGTCATTAACGTTACAATTTCACTGACTTACAAATCAACGTTCTAGATCGTTAAGAAAGCTGAACCATGGCTGAGAAACCCAACGGTAACATCCCACTAGCTTCCTCAACAAATCACAAAACACCACGTGTCAAAGAAAAAATCTTTCCGGATCGAAGAATCGTTGGTGACGGTGCCCCCTCAGCTGGCCCCCGTTACATGACAGAACAAAAAAACCGGGTTGACCATTGAACGCTAAAAAGGGGGCAGGTAACCCTTAAGAAAGAAGAAAAGCCACGCTCTGAAGACACGGACCCCGTTTGACTCTCCAACTGATCTCCTTTAAATACCTTCAATCCTTCCACAAATCCTCAAAAACCAAAAAACCCAGAACCAGAATCAAAGCAAAGATCGAAAGAAAATTAGGGAAATCAAAGAAGAAGAAGAACTTCCACAAACCTCAAAAACCATAAACCCAAAATCATAATCAAAGCAAAGATCGAAAGCAAATCAGAGAAATCAAAGAAGAAGAAGAAGAAGAAGAAGAAGAAGAGCAACCATGTCTTGTGCAGTTGCAGTTGCAAGCTCTCCAGTGTTCTCTCCATCGAGGGTTTCTTCTCTCTTCTGCAAGACTACTGGGTCGTCGCCTGAATCTCTGACAAGGGCCTTGAACAATCATGGGTCATCGTCTCCGTTGTCGTCGTCTTCCCCGTCTTCGCCTTTCAGGATTCGGCTTCAGAAACAGCTGAGCGGTTTTGGGGCGGCTGCTGCTAATAAGGAGACTTCGTCGGCTGCGCTTTTGAAGAGGAAGAGGCCGGCTAAGATCAGTATTCCGATTGCTCCCGTGAGTTTTTCCGCAGCGGCGCCGGTGGGGGAGAGAGAGGTGGAGTGTGATAGAGATTGGTATTCAGTTTATTGTAAGAAAGGGAGGAGAGAAGCCATGGAGGATCGGTATTCGGCGGTCGTCGATCTTCTAGGGGATTCTAAACAGGTGTGTTTAATTAGTCCATTCTTGTTTTTGTTTCCCAGAATTTTCTCAGATCGTTTTAGGAGGATTAGTTTTGTTTTTTTGGAAGGCAGATTCGTATTGAGAAATTTAGGGAAATCTTGGAATTGTATGAAATTATGGGGAAAATTAAGGTGATAATTGTAGAAACTGTGCTAAAAAATTGTTTTTGGGGATTTTGTATGGATGGAAACCGAGAATTAGGGTGGTTTATTTCCGCTATTATTCTTAAAAAAAAAGAGGAAATTTTATTTTGTGAAAATTGGGGAAATTAAATCATTGGAATTGTGGAAAAAAAATCATTAAAGGTAAGTATTATGATTTAAAGTTTATGATTTGTGTAGAAAAGTAGGGAAGAGTTTAAGAAAAAACGTAGATTGAATTGTTCATAGTAGGGAGTACTGAAACAAAAAATTTAATGAAAAATAAATGCAAATTGTTCTAGGAGAGTTAGCACCGTTTGAAGCCCCATCAATCTGCAAAGAATTTGGTTAGGATTTATAGTAATTATGAATTTTGTTCTGAGAGAATTACACTGGTTTTGAAAGCTCCTTAAATTAATTATGACAGAAAATATATATGAACCGAATTTATGAGAAATATAATTTAGGCAAAGAGATTCAACTTCAGAGTGCCTTTTCTTCGTTGTCCCAAGTTTGGAGTTCTGATAGATTGATTTGCTTTCTGGTTTATCATTGCAGGCTTTCTTTGGTGTTTTCGATGGGCATGGAGGTGCAAAAGCTGCTGAGTTTGCAGCAGAGAATATGGATAAGAAAATTATGGATGAATTGATGAAGAGAGGAGGAGAAGAAATTGAGGATGCTGTTAAACATGCGTACCTGACCACAGACTCAGAGTTTCTGAAAAAGGATGTTCATGGTGGGACTTGTTGCGTGACAGCGTTGATCAGTAAAGGTGATCTTGTGGTCTCTAATGCTGGTGATTGCCGTGCTGTTATGAGCAGAGGAGGGATCGCAGAGGCCCTCACATCTGATCACCGGCCTTCAAGGGAAGACGAGAAAGGCAGGATCCAGGACCTGGTAAGCCCCATGTTCTATTCCTCAAATCACATTGAGAAAGACAGAAACTTAGTTTGTTTGAAATGAAACTGATGGGTCTATTGAAATATCTTTTCAGGGGGGCTATGTTGATTGCTGCCATGGTGTGTGGAGAGTACAAGGGTCTTTGGCTGTATCAAGGGGAATCGGAGATCAACACCTCAAACAATGGGTGATAGCTGAGCCGGAGACTAAAATTCTAAAAATTAAACCGGAATGCGAGTTCTTAGTTCTAGCCTCTGATGGCCTATGGGATAAGGTAATTCTACTAAACTGGTCTCATTCTTGATTTTTTGCTTCCAGACTAATCAACCATAAATTTCTCTTTCCAATTCTTCAAATTAAATTAGTTTTTGTTTGTTTTCCAGGTTAGTAATCAGGAGGCAGTAGATATTGTTCGCCCTTTGTGCATAGGCACTGATAAGCCGGAGCTGTTGTCTGCATGTAGAAAGCTTGCAGAGCTATCTGCTATGCGAGGCTCTACTGATGATACAAGTGTGATGGTAATCCAATTGGGACACTTTCTTTGAAGGACTTGTTACTGGGAAAGAGACAGCTTGATGATAATCCAGTTGGGACACTTTCTCTGAAAGACTTGTTACTGGGAAAGAGAAAGCTTGATGGACTTGTTGATGATACAAGTGTGATGGTAATCTCCAGTTGGGACGCTTTCTTTGAAGGAGTCGTTGCTAGGAAGGTGGAAAGCTTGCATATCAGATGCGCGATTGAAATCTGATTTTTTCCTGCAAGTGTTTTTTGAAAGAAACTTTGGGGCAGTAGAAGGTGAAGACAAGGCTCACTGAAAGACCACTTCAGTGACTAGAAGGCAGTAGTCTGTGTACATAATACCAGATTATTGATTTATTGTTAATTAACCATTCTTTTGTTACAGTTAACCCCTCCGATATGGAGAATAATGATAGATTGTAAATTTTACTCCATTCAGACGATGTATACCCTCTGGCACCTTAAATACTATAATTTTCCTTTGATTTGGAAATCAATTTCCTTATTGTTGTGTTATTATTATTATTTTGATTCAGATGATAAATCTGGACAAAATTTTGTGCAATATGAGTGAGTGAAGTCTGGTATTTACCGACAATTTTGCTTACAGAAACCTAAGTTTGGTTCTGTGAAACCCATTAATGGAAAGCAGATGTTGAATGAGAAATGAAGACTGTTTCATAATGGATCCTTCAGGATCATATTGCTTACAGAAACCAAGTTTTAATTCTGTGAGACCCATTAATGAAAGCACATGTTGAATGAGGAATGAGGACTGTTTCATAGTGGATCCGATCCTTCAGGACCACCGTACTAACAGAAACCAAGTCTTAATTCTATGAAACCCATTAGTGAAAAGCAGATATTGTTGAATGAGGAATGAGGACTGTTTCATAGTGGATCCTTCAGGACCATGACCATGATTTCTTTGACTCCTTCTTTCACGGATAGTATACCCTAACGATTCATTAGATCATTTTAGTTCTATTTGGAAGATCCAATACTTTGGAAATTCATCAAACTTCTTCCCACTCCTTTCCTGCATCTGGGACTCAAGACTGAATCTATTCCTTTGATCCAAGGAACTTGTCAAAGGTCGAGAAACTCTAGTTAATTTTTCTATTAGTTTAGTTAGACACCAAAAACATTGTTGAGTTAATATTAACTAAGATTGCTTAGCTAGCCACCAGACAAATAAGACGGCACCAAATAATAAACTAGATTTTATGAGTTGAAATCGTCTACTACAGCTTGAAGTATGGTAAAATCTGGCATCATCTACAGTGCGACACATACCCCCAGAAAAAAGCGCAAAAATAAATTTTAATTGGTCTTTTTCACTTTTTAGTAGGTGATTTTCAATTTTTTGGGATAGGTGTTGCATCGTGCACGGTGCCAGACTTTACCACACTTCAAGTAGACGATTTCAACTTAGATTTTACTAACTAAATTAAATGTAATATGATCAAAATATAATAAAATCAAGCTTAAAGTCCTTGGAAAAGCTTCAACTCTCTGCTTGAACTTCACCCAAAAAATAAAAAAAATGTCTACTTGAACTGATCATAAAATACCCTTTCATCCTCCGAATATTCCAGGCATGATGAAGCAGACAAATCTTCATATATGAACTTTGACGGTAAATACAAAAGGACGACTGAAGCTGACCAAGTCTTAATGAAGTAATTGGATGGAAACTTGACAGATAACTAAAGGATTACAACTAAGAATTGATTCAGGTTAATTTTGGATTCCTTTATGATCAAGAATAGATCTTATTATAATATCTCTTCTACTTAGGATCCACGATCCACTATATTATATTTGCCATGAATTATTATTGTATGACAACAACCCTGGGAACCTTATGGTCCATGCGTTACAAAAGCGGTCATAGACTGTCTCTCGTTGAAAGTGTCATATTGACCGGGTGTTTTGAATTATTGGTCCTGGATGAATCGCCATAGGGGAGGGGTGGTGGAAAAATTGGATTTTTTGATGATGGGTTTCAAAGGAGCAGTCGAGGTTTTGAGCCTTAATTCTTTTCACGGAAGTGGAGTTAAACATAAACAGTTATTTGCTAAATACATAGAATAGAAGACGCCCCAAAATTCAAAAGAACAATTAAATCAATACTCAAATCTGTCAGCACCTTAATTATTATTATTATTTTTTAAATTTTTGGATAGGTAAACGTTAGTGGTTAATTTATTAGTAGGTGAAAGACGGGTTTTGAACCAGGTATGTGGTACGGCACCCACAGATTTTACCTTAATTTGTTTGGAGTTTTCTAAGTTTTCTTTACCGAATAGAATCCAGCTCTTAGAAGCAGATTGTACCCATTTACCCACAACAACAACCTCATCCCAACTATTTGGGGGTTGGCTACACGAATCCTATTCAGTCATTTCATTCTATTCACGGCCATATTTGTTGTTAAATTACAAGTGGTCATGTCTCTCCTTACTACAACCCAGGTCAATTTTGGCCTTCATCTTGCCCTTCTAGCAACCTCAACTCGCATCGTCTCAGTCCTTCTCATTGGTACAGTAATTGGTCTTCATTGCACTTGACCAAACTATCTCAGTTGATTTTTCATCATTATCACCTATCGGTGCTACATCTAAGCTTTCGCAAATGGACTCATTCCCAATTCTATTTTTTCTAGTCTTGCCACTCATCTATTTCAACAATCTCATTTCAGTTTTACTCATAGGTAGACCATACTCCATAGGCAGCTATTATACATACGTAGATAGTCTAAATCTGATGAATCTGAAGTACATGCATAATTAATCATTAAAAATTGGTAACATCCGATGACCAATCTAAGTCTTTCCTTGTCTGTGAAGTGAATCATAACATAGAATGTGTAATATCACTGAAGATTCCACTGATTGGATACCAATCCAGGCATCCGATTACTAAAATGGTAATGATGATGTCACAATTTAGACAAAGTTCCTCTCTGATACCTCTATCATGTGTAAAGGTCATGGACAAATTGATTAAGTCAGGAATTGTTGGGGATTATGCCAAAAGCCTATTAATCAACCAAACAAGATAAAAACAATAACAATCAAAGAACAAATTAAATCAAACCACAACCACAAGCATACTACAAATACAAGATTTATGTAGAAAATCTTAAGTTTGAGAAAAACCATGGAGTCGTAAAGAAAGCTTCACTGATTTTGGAAGAATACAAGATTTCTCTCACAATCTCTCATAAACCACAAATTTCTTACCATCTTTTCTCTCATACAAACCCTAGACAACCATATAAATACATCATAGAGGTTTAGTTGGAGAAGAATTCCACTCTCTCATGGACCTATTAAATTTGTTTTCATCAAAATCACTGTCGGATCGATCCACCATTTTTTGTCGGATCTCTGTAACACCCCCGAACCCAGACTTGGATAAGACCCGTATTGATGTATAACAAACAGCACAAGCTTTCCTTGAGTGGAGGGACCGATAGAAGTTTACACACAAGAAGGGCAAAAGGCACTAGTAGAAATCATGAGCCCCGATGACGGAATTGTGTGAAATTTAATGAGCTTAAG
>JAOXJP010256088.1:0-21487 GCA_025762735.1 Platanus orientalis | reverse complement strand
GTCTCCGGCAGAAGTGATGTATACCCGATGTCTCCGATGGGTATGGTCTACACTACCAATATCTCTGGTGGTAATGTTATGGTCTACACCCGAATTACCTCACAAGGTTTGTGTATTGCTTGATCCACATGAAGGTGGTTGCTCCTTTGTTGAGCTAGTGTGCCAATGGGTTCCACCAAGCTTCCAAGAGTGCCTATTTGCTTCTTGAAGCTTCTCATAAGGATAAACCCTTCACCTTGCTTCCCTTTTCTTATTCTTCAAATGTAAAGTGCTAGAGAAGTACTTAAATGGCTCATTGATCTTCAATAGATACTCATTCATAGAGCCAACTTGGTAGTTGGAAAGATTGAATGTTTTGTTCTCTCAAAGATTTCTTCTCTTTGCTTTGATTTGTTCTTGTATGTGTTAAAGAGCTCATTTGATCATCTCTTATACTTATAGGGGACGAGAATAGTCTTGCACCCTTGATATAGCATCTATCCCAACGGTCAAAAAATCGCAGGCGTGGATTTATATATATTTTTGAATTTCTACAATGGTGGATTGATCTGGCTATGTCAGATTGATCTGTACGGATTGATCCGACATCCTTGGATTGATCCAGTGTCTCAACATGAGACACTCGAGCCTTGCTGGATTGATCTGGTAAGTAGCAGATCGATCCACTAAGTGCGGATTGATCCAACACCCCCCCCCCGATCGATCTAATTCCCCTATTTTTCAACCTATTTGCCTTAAACCTACTCCCAAACACTTGAGAACCTATGTAGGTGGCATGGGTTGGTCCATAAGGCCATATAAAGGTCTTTTGTTCTTTTTAGCCTATGTCTATCATAATGTATGCCTTTACAAACCTTCGTTGAACTTGATGAAGCTTGGGTCTTCCAATCTTCGAATCTTGGCAACTTGGGGGTGGATCCATCCTTGGCTTCAAGTACTTGGTGTTTGTCTTCCTTTTTGGAAACCATGAGCACTTGATGATTATGGATATGACTAAGATATGCAATATACTCATGACATGCCTAATCTACCACTCCATGTATTTTACAATTTATGGAATTAACAATTTACATTAACAAGCTTGTCACTTCTAACATGAATATACATAAACAATTCTGTTAGGTATTTTTTGTATTGTCAATGTCCATTCCAAAACCTGTAAGTACATGTAGTATAGTGTGGTTGTGTATTAGACTAGGTGTATAATTGTAAATCCTTGTAAGTTTAAGTCAAGTTCAGTTAAAGCTTCAAGAAGTATCTAAGAGCTAGAAAGACCACAAGCTTTAGAGACTCAAGTCAATGTTAAAGATCTCATCAAAGTCTCAAGAGCAAGAAACCTCAAACTCAACACTGAGCTCAAAAGTTAAATTCAAGGGTAAAGTTGGTAAGGTTGGTAAGTGGGGGATTTGGGCATGGACCTAACTTAGGCAAACTCGAAATGGCTTAAAATATGAAGGCCCAAACCTAGTGAAGGACCCACAATAGTCTAATTCATGAACACATAGGAAAAACCCAAAATATGTTGAAATCAAACTAGTGATCGATTACCACATGATCGATCACCAAGGTTCATGATTGATCACCACAGGACTTGCTCAAAATGCTAGAAAACTCGAAGCCCATGCACCATGTAGGGGATCAATTACCAAACTCCGTAATTGATCTCCAAAGGCAAATTGGTAAAAATTAAGTAAAATAAAAAAGTGTTGAAAAGTATAAATGGTCCAACTTAAAATGGCCATAACATTTGATCTCGATGTCCGCCGCTTAATGCCTGTAATAAGTACTCAAACAATTCTATCGACAAGAACTTCTCAAATATCAAGATCAAAGTTGATGATTGATCACCGATCGATCACCAAGTCCACGATCGATCACTAGTGCCATAATTAGAAAAGATGGGATTCGAATATCTTCCAAATGGCTCCATTTTTAACCGTTGGAAAAGATCTGTTAGGGGCTTCTAGAGTGTGGTTTTCCAAGCCATATAAACAAGGAATAAATCTCATAAGCTTGGCAACAAGTGTGCATGAATTCTAAGCCAAATCCTTGATGAAAACAAGCCTTGTGAGCCAATAGTCAATTCCTTTTGTAGCCTACCATGTGTTGTTTCTGTAGGCAAATTCATGCCAAGATAAAGAGTTTTGGTTTCTTGAATCTATAGTTAAACCTCTGGCAGCATTGGAGAGCTAAACTCATAGTCATAATCTTAGTTTCCTTTAAAAAATGGTGAGTTTTAATAGTCATGTTAGATGGAGGCAACTTGCATCGGAAGACATTCCATCACTTCAAACAAAGTTCGCAGCCTTCATCAGAGTCACCGAAGGTGAATTCTTATAGTGCTTGCTGGAGCCAAGTGTGGATAGTCCATCAGAATCACTGGATAGAAGGGGGCCATCAGAGACATTGGGAGGATACTTACAAGCAAGTGGATTCTTTATACCTTGTAAGTGAATTGTCGAGTTTTATTTATTTTATCCTATATTCGTTTATAGAACTATTAATAAAAAATAACAAGGCTAGGGGGTGAGCCAGTTGGAACGTGGACGTAGGCTCAGAGTTCCAAACCACTATAAATTTTTGTGTCTTTATGTAGTGTTTGCTTTTGTCTTGTCTTCCATGTTGTGTTTTTTTTCGATAAGTATGTTGTGTTTATTTTGTTTATGTAATTGCCCACATAATTTAATAAGTTAATCTAACTAAGATTAATTAAAGTAAATTAATTAAAGAACCTTATGGAATTTACCAGCCCGTCTCCTACTTTGATATTGTTCATTCTATAGTGCATGATGGAGTGTTTTGGTTTATGATAATTCATAGAAAGTTTGATTTAGTCGCTAAAGTATTCCGCTACATATTTAAGTAATATCTAAGTAAATCAAAAGTGCATTTGATAGTTAAACAAACTTAAAAAGAATATTCCAAGATCTTATTCACCCCCTCTAGGATCTAATTTTGGATTTTCAATTGGTATCAGAGCAAGATCGCTTTAATTGGGTTTAGCCACCCACGCATAAAGATCTTTGATATCCAAAATGGTTGGGGGCTATGCTACAAACCGACCTCCATACTTTGATGACATGGACTATACCTATTAGAAGGTTTGAATGAGCATATTCCTTAGATCTATGGAATTTAGGGTTTGGACTTTCATTGAAACTGGGTATACTATACCTAGGGATAAACTAGAAAAGGACTGGGATGCTGCAAAAAAGAATGCATATACCACTAACTACAAGGCATTAAATGCAACCATTTGTGCAATAAGCCCAGATAAATTTAGGAGAATCTCTGGAGTTCAAACTACTAAGGAAGCATGGGACTTCCTTGAGGTAACCCATAAGCGCTCTGGATTTTGTGCGCACAAAATTTGTGCACAAGGCGTGTGCATGGACTAGGGGGTGGACACATCAATGCTAAAAAGTGATAAGCGCGCCCCAAAAAAGTGTAAATCACTTTTCAGTGCTAATGTGTCTGCCCCCTGGTCCATGCACACGCTTTTGCTCACACAAAATCTAAGCTAACTCATAAGGGAACAAATACAGTGAAGCAATCAAAGCTTCATATGCTCATCGCTAATTTTAAGTCCCATCGCATGGAAGATGACGAGCAATTTATCGATTTCCATATGAGACTCCTAGACATTATAAACTTCATGAGAAGTCTTGGAGATTAGAAAAATAATTAGGTATCTCCCTGAAAGGTCCCATCTTAAAGTTACATCAATAGAAGAATGTCATGACCTAGATAAAATAAACCTAGAGGAGTTAATTAGTTCTATCCAAACTTTTAAGCTTGAACTTAGATCCACTAAGAAGAGCATTGCTTTAAAAGTTAATGAGTCATCTAGTTCAGAAAATGACTCCAACGTTGAATTTGCTATAGTTTAGAAAAAAATTTCAAAGAAAATCTAGAGAATTTAGCAAGAAACAGTATCCTAAAATACCAAATTCAAAATATAGGAGAAAAGGGTTTTCTAAGAAAGAAATCCAATGCTATGAATGCAAAGGATTTGGACATGTGATAGCTGACTATGCAAATAAAAGAAAATCTTTTAAAAATAAAAACACTATAACTGCAACATGGGATGATAGCTTTGATGATTCGGAAGATAAATAATCACATAGTGAAGAAAAATCCTCACAACTATCAAAGCTTTCATCGCTATCACTAATGAACAAAATGATGAAAATAATTCATGTAGTGAAGATGAGGAAAGCGATGATGAAGGTGATGAAGACCTTCAAGAAGCTTTTGATGAGCTTTTATGTTGGGAGTAAATACAGAAAACCTTTCAACCTAACCAAACAAGAAGAAGCAACAATAATCAAAGTAAAACCAAGTAAATCACAAGCACACTACAAGAACACATGATTTATGTAGAAAACCCCAAGTTGGGGAAAAACCACAAAGCCGTGGAGAAAACTTCACTATTTGAGAAGATTATAAGAGTTCTCTCTCAATCTCTCACAAAACCACTTTTCTCTCATAATATTTTCACTCTCTTAAACCCTAAACAACAATAGAAAACCTTATATAGATCATACAAGATGATCTCACCATGAAACCTAACTTTTCTAGCGCTCCATGGAAGTTTCTATTTTTTTCTCATCCCCATCAACTCGAACCGGGATCAAGCCAGGGCCTCAGATTGAACTGGGATCGAGTCACTGGCCTGTTAGCTCGATCTGACAATTTTCTGGTTTTTTTCTATGTAGTTTATGTCACCCAATTATGCTTGGATTGATCCGGGAACAATCTGGCACTGTTGGAACTCACTCCTTTTGGTTCGACTCACCTTTGGCTTGCATCTGACTCCACTCCAACATTTTATTTGAAGCATTTAGAATCTGCTAAGGCCAATACTAAACTCAAGAAGGAAAACAAAGAAATTAAAGAAAAACTTGAACTTCTTAAGGGAAATGAAATAATTGAATCAAATTCAAAACTTGCGGAAGATAATCAAAAGCTAAAGGCTAAATCAACATCTTTAAAAAAAGAGCTAAAAGAATTAAACCAAAAAATTTCAAAAGAAAAGGAAGAGAAAATGAAGCTAATTAAAATAAATAAAAAGTTTCAAAATGATATGGATGTGCTAAGAAAATATATCAAAACTCTTGAAGAGAAAAATCAAACATCCCTTAGTATTATTGTCCAATGAGAAGATAAATTTGAAAATATGCTAAACTTGGGAAAACATAAGGGTGACATGACCTGAATTGGTTATGGAACCAATGTTCCTAAACCAAACAAGACTCCTAAGGATAGAGTTGGACCCAAGACTGTTCTTTAAAGAGAAAAATATCCAATTCAAGTGGGTAATAATAAGAAGGGTCATAAAAAGTCAAATTTTAATGCTTCTAGCTCCAAATCATTTATTGAGTGTTACTATTGTGGAATGCTATGACATAATTTGAGTGTCAAAAGAAAAAATATGATTGGCTTAAATCAGAAAAGTCAAAAAGAAAGGAAACAAGAAAACAAATAAAAGAAATTAAAAGTAAGGTTATTCCTTTAAAACAAGTATAGGTTAAGGTTAGTGATCTTAGGAGCCTAAATTATAATGTATAAATTACTTTGCTTCTTTAATTGAATTCTCTAAATTGGTATATTATTTCTTTTGATGTCATTCTCTCTATTGAATGTATGCATATGCTAAGGGGGATAGATGGCATGAAAGGGTGAGATATGAGAAAGGGGGAGCAACTTGAGCTTATAGTAAAATTATGATTGGTATCTTATATGGAATTTTTGTTTCAAGTGATATAGCAACGCAAGGGGAGTGTTTCTTTTAAAAGTAAACTTTGTTCTTTTATGCCATTGGTATAATGGAGTAAATTTTTTTACTTCAATTGGTATCTATAGTTAAATTTTATTTGAAGTTTAATACAATGAGCTAAACAGTAAAATCTATGTTGTGTATTGTCAGTGTCGATTCCAAAACCTGTAAGTACATGTAGTGTAGTGTAGTCATGTATTAGACCAAGTGTATAATTGTAAATCCTTATAAGTCCAAGTCAAGTCTGGTCAAAGCTTTAAGAAGAATCCAAAAGTTGGGAAGGCCACAAGCTTCAGAGACTCAAGTCAATGTTGAAGATCTCATCAAAGTCTCAAGAGCAAGCAACCACAAAGTCACACCTCATCAAAGTCTTAAGAGCAAGTAACCTCAAAGTCAACACTGAGCTCAAAAGTTAAATTCAAAAATAAAGTTGGTAAGTGGGGGATTTGCGAATGGGCCTAACTTAGGAAAACTTAAAATTTCTAAAAATATTAAGACCCAAACCTAGTGAAGGCCCCACAATAATCTAATTCATGAACACATAGGAAAACCAAAAATATGTTGAAATCAGATTGGTGATCGATCACCAAGTCAATGATCAATCACCAAGGTTCTTGATTGATCACCACATGATTTTCGCAAAATGTTAGAAAACCCAAAGCCCATGCACCATGTAGGTGAACGATCACCAAACTTTGTGATCAATCACTAGAGGAAAAATTGATGAAAATTAAGTAAAATAAAAAAGTGCTGAAAAATAAAAATGGTTCAACTTAAAACAATCATAACTTTTGATCTCGATATCTGCTTGAGGCCCGTCAATTCTAAAAGTGATAGACTCGATGAGAAATTTTCAACAATTAGGATCAGAATATGTGATCAATCATAGGACTAGTGATCAATCACCAATTCCATGATCGATCACTAATGCCAAAATTAGAAAAAATGGGATTCGAATCTCTTTTAAATGGATCTATTTTTTACCATTAGAGAAGAGCTATTGGGGGCTTCTAGAGCATGGTTTTCTAATCTTTATAAATAGGAAAAAAGTCTCATAAGCTTGGCAACAAATGTGCATGAATTCTAAGTCAAATCCTTGATGCAAACAAGCCTTGTGAGCCAATAAGTCAAATTCCTCTTATTCATGCCAAGGTAAAGAGTTTTAGCTTCTTGAATCTATAGTTAAACCTATTGGAAGCATTGGAGAGCTAACCTTATAGTCATAACCTTAGTTTCTTCAAGAAAATGGTAGGTTTTAATAGTCATATTAGCCTACAAGGAGGCTACCTGCATCG
The DNA here is from genome assembly GCA_025762735.1 of Platanus orientalis. NCBI lineage: Eukaryota > Viridiplantae > Streptophyta > Magnoliopsida > Proteales > Platanaceae > Platanus > Platanus orientalis. The sequence goes on along the minus strand of JAOXJP010256088.1, from coordinate 14,413 downwards.
AAAGACATTCCACTACTTCAAACAAAGTTTGTAGCCTTCATTGGAGTCATTGGAGGCGGGTTCTTGTAGTGCTTGCCAGAGCCAAGTGCGGATAGTCCATTGCAGTCACTCAACAAAACATGCCCATCTAAGACACTAAGGCCATACTTACAAGGGAGTGGATTCTCTAGAACTTGTAAGTGAATTTCCAGGTTTTGTTTATTTTATCATGTAATAGTTTAGATACCTATTAATAAAAAATAACAAGGCTTAGGGGTGAGCTGGTTGGAAAGTGGACATAGGCCCGGCGTGTTAAACCACTATAAATTATTGTGTTCTTTACATGGTGTTTTCTTTTGTCTTGTCTGTTGATGTAAATTGTCAATTCCATAAATTGGAAAATACATAGAGTGGTAGCTTAGGCATGGCATAAGCATGTGCATATATTAGTCAGGTTTGTAATCATCAAGTGTCTGTGGGTCCCAAGATTGAAAACTTTCTCCAAGCACTTGAAGCCATAAGGTTGGATCATTCCCCAAGTTGCCAAGGTCTAAGACTTGAAGATTCAAGCCTCTTTAATCTCAAGAAAGGTATATGAAGGTAAACATAAGGTTAGACATAGGTTAACAAGACCTAAAGACCCTTGTGAGGGTCAATGGGCCAAACTTTTCCAAGGACATAAGTCATATAATGCTTGAGAATCATTTTAAGGCAAGAAGGTAGAAAAATAGGGAAGTCAGATCGATCCGAGGGTGGTCGGATCAATCTAAACTTATCGGATCAATCCACCACTTACCAGATTTATCCGATAGCCATCTAATCAATCTGATAGGTTCAGCGGATCAATTCGACAATGCTCGGGTGTTTCTGACTGAGACACCGAATCAATCTAATATTACCGAATCAATCCGAGAGGATCAATCCGACTTATCTGATATTACTAAATGGATCTAGTGTAAAGCTCTAAGAAGCAATAAGACAATTTTTGGGAGCTTTGTGGAAAGCTAAAATTTACGAGCTCAACAAGGAGCAACCACCATCAAAGAGAATCAAGTAACACACCAATCTTGTGAGGTAATTTGTATAGTTTTTTTAAATACCTAGACCTTAGCACTCCCATCGAAGGCACTAAGAGTAGACCTTGGCATTACCACCAAAGACACTAGTAGTGTAGACCCTAGCACCTCCATGAAAGACACCAAGGGTGTAGACCACCTCCGCCAGAGATACTAAGAGTAGACCATAGCACTCGCCAAAGACACCGAGTGTAGAGCTTGATTTTACAAGTAGATAGGTTTTGAATTTTCACCTTGATTGTAATGTAATTCAATTTAAGTAAAATTTAGTAGCTAGGTAGTGAGCTTTGAAAGTGGATGTAGGCCCAAGTGCCGAATCACTATAAATATTTTGTTGTGTGTTTACTTTTGATGTGAATTCTCTCTCTCTCTCTCTCTCTCTCTCTCTCTCTCTCTCTCTCTCTCTCTCTCTCTCTATTCTAGCATGGAATGTATAGTAATCATTGTTTGATCTTTCATATTTGCAATTAAGAAGCAATTTAAATTTAAATTAAAAATTTCCATTGCATCACACTTAAAACTATAACAATTGAATTATATCATTAAGTGCATTAATTTCCAAGTAGCTTCATAACATGTTTAATTAAAAATATGAGGGTTAAGTTAAAATGAATTTTTGTAAATCCTATTCACATCACCTAATTTGTGGTGATTATCAACTTGGGAAACAAATTAGAGCATCATATAAAAAGTTAACTAAAATATGAACCACTAGACCAATAGAGCTAATCCATATGGATTTAGCCAGACCAACTAGGACCAAAAGCCATGGTGGCAAGAGGTACTTTATGGTCATGGTGGATGATTTCTCTAGATACACATAGGTATCATTTCTAAGAGAGAAATCTGAAGCATTTGTTGAGTTCAAAAATATTTGCATTAGGTTGCAAATAGAAAGGAAACTCACCATAAAGAGAATTCAAAGTGATCATGGAGGGGAGTTTGAAAATAGTAGATTTTCAAACTTTTGTAATGAATGTGGAATCAAACATGAATTTTCTGCACCCAAAACACCCCAACAAGACATGGCAACCATCATGCTTTTTAGTAAAGACCTAGTTAAAAGGTTTTGGGCCAAGGTCTTAAACACCGCTTGCTATATAAGCAATAGGGTCTATTTGAGGCTAAATACTTTAAAAATATCATATCTAATATGGAATGGAAAGAAGCCAAATTTGAAGTCCTTTAGAATTTTTTGAAGTACTTATTACATTTTGAGAAACAAAGAGAATATAGGCAAGTTCGAATCCAAAAGTGATGAAGGAATTTTCCTTGGTTATTCATCTAGAAACAAGGCTTATAGGGTATTTAAAAAAAGGACTTCTAGTATGGAAGAGTCTATAAATGTCATCATAGATGATCAACCTAAACTCAGTCTAACAAGGAAGAAGAAGAAAGAGAAAATCCTCAAGATGATCTTAAGATCATAGAAAATGTTACCTCGCTTGTCTCCAAAAATGAGTTTAAGGAAACTATTGATGAGGATGTGAGTCGTCCCAAGGAAAAGAGACTAGTCAAGGGACACTTATCAAAAGATATTATTGGAGATCCAGATAAGGGTGTCAAAACAAGAAAGCAAATGGAAAATATTATTAGCCATAGTTTTTTAGCATCCAAGATTGAACATAGGAAGGTAAAAGAAGCTCTTGATGATCCAGATTGGATCATGGCTATGAAATAAGAGCTTAACCAATGCAAGAGGAATGATGTTTGGTACCTTAAGGAGAAACCCGAAGACCAAAATGTGATTGGAACTAAGTGGATTTTTAAGAACAAGATGGATGAGTATGGAACCATTGTAAGAAACAAAGCACTATTAGTTGCTAAAAGATATGCTCAAATGGAAATGATGGACTTTGAGGAAACCTTTGTTCCCATAGCAAGGTTAGAATCAATTAGAATCCTTTTATCCATTGCATGCCATTTGAAATTCAAATTGTTTCAATGGACATCAAGAGTGCATTCTTAAATGATGTGCTCCAAGAAGAAGTATATGTAGAACAATCGGAAGGGTTTATGACCCGCATAGGCCTAATCATGTATATAGGCTCAAAAAGGCACTCTATGGTCTTAAATAAGCACCTAGAGCTTGGTATGAGATATGGAATACCTTGTAGGTTAATCCTAGAGGGGGTGAATAGGATATAATTAAACTTTTAATTCTTTTTAATTCATTTTATCCCAATCTTAATTAGGTGAGTTAGTTAGTGATGTTTGATTTTAATTTAACTCAATGTATTTGGTGCTCAAATGTTAATGATTGCAAATATAGAAATAAAGAACAATCACACAAGGATCACATACCACAACACAAGATGTATAGTGGTCCGTCCATACTGAGGCCTATGTCCACTGTCAACTACTCAATTTTATTAATCAATCACAATGATTACAAGGAATGAGCAAACCTTAAATTACATGTTTGGTGTCTCCAGCAAGCACGGTCTTGGTTGTTTCCAAGCTAAGGTCTTACATTTTGTTAAACGGCGTCTCTGACCATTAACTCAAATGTGCAATGTATATGTGCAAACCTTAAACAATGTGTTTGGTATCTCTGAAAGCACGGCTTTGGTTATCTTCGAGCCAAGGACTTATAATCCTTTAACCGATGTCTCCAACCAGTGACACAAGGATGCAAGGTATATGGGAAAACCTTAAACTACGTGTTTGGTGTCTCTGACAAACACGAAATTGGTGTCTTCGAGCCAAGGACTTACATTTCATCACACAGCCTCTCCAACCGTTGACATAAGGGATTAGGTAATCTACTAATATGGTTCTCAATAACCGAATATGGAAAATATGGTCCAAATAAGGGAACAAGGTCACAATACAATATGGCTCTCAAACTAGCCAAATATATCAATATGGTCAACAAGAAAAACAAGGTCCCAATGTAGAGAATGACTCTCGCTAGCCAAATATGCCAATATGTATGGTCTCTCCTCAAGCAAAGGAAGTGTGTAAATGCCTTTAAAGAATGCAAGTATGCATATAGAATCACACAATAATAAATGCCTCTATGGAGGAAAATATAAGTGAAGCACAAGAAGGGCAATATCTCATGGAGATGAAATCTCTAATGATTCACAAGTAGTGGTGGTCTAAGTAAGCAAATTTAACCATAAAATAAACCACTATGTAAGAAAACTCCAAATGTGAAGCAAAAGCTTTATATCAACCCTTAGGTTGGGAGTTTGAATGCTAAAAAGTGTAGGAGCACCGTCCTCGATCTTCCTCCTCTCTTCTCTTGTAAAGGAAACCTCCTTTATGGCTATAAGAGAAAGAAACGACTATCTTCTTCCTCTTTAAAAGCTTAGAAGCTTGAGTGAGAGTGTAGAGAGAGTGCAAAGCTTGTAGAGCTCTTCTCCTTGCCCAAGAACTTTTATCTTTCCCTTTGCTAAAATCCTTCAAACCCCTCTTTCTCAAGAACATCTCATGTAGAGGATTTCAAGTGATTTTCCATAAATAATTCCTCAATAATGTTTCTAATATGTTTGGGAGGTTTTGATTCATCATTTGGGACCAATTCCCTTCTTGTAAGGTCGAGCCAAGGTTCCCCATGGTCTCCAACGATCAAAGAAATGTTAAAAAAACTAGCCATTATGAGTCAGATTTTTGCTCGTGATAAATCACAAACCTCATGATCAATCACAATCTATGATATGATATTCATCAATATCTCATTGAGCTCATCATTTCAAGTACTCGTGGATTCCGAGCGGACATTAAGATAAATAGTTATGGCCATTTTAATTTGAGATGACCATACTTACTTCTCGGCTCATTTTTCATTTGAGGGTTTTGAGTAATTGCATCTAGGAGCATATATTGGTATTTGGACCTTCCTAGGATTAAACCTTACTCTTTGGGGGGTCTCTTAATGTAGCCACACAACAGCCTTTTGAGATATGATTCCTTCATTCAAAAACGGGGTTTAGTAGAATTCCAAAAACTCCCAGCCATGATCGATTATGGGGTTTGTGATCGATCATGGAGTCATTTTTCATGACCTCCATAAATTGCTTGGGGTCTCACCATGGTGTAGGCCCATGTTTAAGTCACAACCAATCCATGATCGATCATGAACTTTGTGATCAATCATGGGGTCTCAGAACCCATGTCCATGATCAACCATGGAGAAGAGGCCTAGTCCTCGAGTGGCTCAAAACTCTGTTTGTGATCGATCACAAACAGTGAATTCTCTATTTTCATTATTTTGTGATTCTTGGGGGGTCCATAAATTCTTGGGGTCATTTTGGGGTGTTCCTATATGTGTGTGGACACATTTTGGGTCATATTACATGAACCCTATAAAGCTACATACATGTTTTTACCTTCTTGGATGTTAGAACCCAACTTGAGTATTGGTCTTCAAGGCTTGACTGTTGGAGCTTCTTTCACACATACCCATGGATTAACAAATGATGCTCTTGCATCAACAAGAGACATATAAGATTCCTTCTTGAAAATCAATTCTCAAGGGGGAGTATTGACAAAACACTCTTTATAAAGAAGAATTATGATTTCATACTCATTGCATAAATTTATGTGGATGACATAAATTTTTTGTGCTACTCGAGAGGAAATGGTACATGAATTTGCTCATTCTATGAAGAGTGAATTTGAAATGAGTATAAAAGGGGAGTTGAAGTTCTTTTTATGACTTCAAATTAAATGAACCAAAGATGAAATCTTTGTGAATCAATCCAAGTTTGTCAAAGAGTTAGTGTTAAAGTTTGGAATGACCCAATCCAAACCTCTACATACCCCAATCAGTACTAGTGAGAAAGTAAACAAAGATACTAAAGGGAATGATGTAAACACTACAATGTATAAGAGCATGATAGGTAGCCTTCTCTACCTCACTACCAGTAGAATTGACATATCATTCAGTGTAGGTGTTTGTGCTAGACACCAAGCTACTCCTAAAGAGTCCCATCTTAAGGCAACAATAAGAATCATTAGATATATTTGTGGGATTATAAACTATGGACTTTAGTATCCCTTTGATACCAACAATGTCATAGTCGGATACTCAGATGTAGACTGGGCCAGAAATGTAGACGACAAGAAAAACACAAGTGGATGGTACTTTTACGTCGGGAATTGCCTTGTATCATGGCATACCAAGAAATAAAATTCAATTTCTTTGTCAACTGCTGAGGTTGCATACATTACGGTAGAAGGTGGATTGACTCAATTTTTGTGGATGAAGCAAATGATGAAATACTATGGTCTCAAACAAAAGGTCATGGAATTGTTCATAGACAACAAAAGTGCAATCCAAATTTCAAAGAACCCTGTTCAACACTCATGAACCAAACATATTGACATCAAACATCATTTCATCTGAGACTTAGTGGGGGAAGGAGTGACCACTCTTGATTTTGTTGAAATAGAGAATCAATTGGCCGATATATTCACAAAGCCTCTTGATTTAAAAAGGTACATGCACTTGAAAGATATTAGGGAAAGAGGGCTCATTTCACAAAATTGCAACCCAACTATGCATTTTTTTGCATTATCAGATCGATCTGATTTCCATCAAACTCATCCACCCAGATCAATCCGACCTCTCCAAATCAATCCAATATGGTGATTCTAGCAGGAAACGAACCGTCATTTGCTTAAAAAGCCCCAAACTCTTCATTTTTTATTTCATTTTCATCTTTCCCTCTCATTTTCCCTTGCTTCCTCACTTTCACATCTTCTTCAAATCGTGCTCTATGGCTCCTCCCAAGCGCGATGATGTCGATGTGCAAAAGAAGAAGCGCCCTCCTCCAATTAATTATGGGGTGTTCCTCAATGAGACGCGTCTTACCAACTACACCCACTATTTCTCGAAGAGACCGATAGCCATTGAGCTTCACGTACATGCCAAGATGCTCTACGACTCGCTCGTGGAGTATGACATCATCCCAAGCAGATGGTAGGCACTAATGACCATTAAGGGGGTGGTCCAAGAGGAGGTGATTTGAATCTTTTGGTCTAACATTCATGCCTTCAACCTTGACGCACTCACCTTCCACACCGAGGTGTATGGGGTTCAAATGGATATCGACCCAACCACTCTATCCACACTTCTTGGAATAAACAGGTCTGATGGTGAGGCAGTCCGGTATCCTCTTTAGGGCATTGACAAAGCCACCATTTCAGAGATATTTGGTCATGAGGGGTCGACATGGTTTTGGAAAATCCAAGTCATTGAGTGCCTACTTAAAGTAAGATTGCTCAATTTGATTTTCACTTACAATCTTTCCCCAACCACGCACACCACAGACATGCCCAACAACATGGTGCATGTGATATATTCCCTTATCACCAAAAAGGAGGTTGACATAGCTGCTATCATGTGTTAAGTCATCATCTTGGAGGCATGCAACTCTAGTGCTTCCCAATTGTTGCCCTATGGTGTGATGATTACATGCCTACTTGAGGTATGCAGGGTGTCCTTTCCTAAGGATGCCACTACATTGAAGCAAGGTGCTGAGATCAATTAGTCTATTATCCATCAGATGCTCCACAGGGGCATCATCTCCAAAAAAGAAAAAGACGATTATGTCTGAAGCCGGCTCATTAGCTACAGCACCACCTCTTGTAGTGACTATGGAGGTCCCCCCAGCTATTGTTCCTCCACCACCTGCAATAGACTTTCCTACTCCACTTCCACCTACATCTACTACTTCCCCAGCATCACCTCCAATTCATGAGGGTGAGCCTCCAATTCCCACTTACGTGCAGGAAACCTTGGAGGGACTATATGAGCTATCTAGCCATGTCATTGGCAATCTAGAGAAGATTGCAAACAAGCTCACCAACATTGAGCTTCAAGTGGAGACTTGAGCGTGTGGTAGCACCACAACTCCCTCATCATCCTAGTGTCTCTTTGGACCTGAGGACCCAGAGCAAGGAGGATGAAGACGATGATGAGGACAAGTGATTTTTACTTCATGTTATTTTGTAATCATTCTATTTTGTAGCTCAAACTTTGTAATTCCATTTCCATGTTAATGAAATATCTCTTTTTTTCACCTTGTCTTTATTTATGACTTTGTCCCTTTTGCTTAATTTGCCAATTTCATGACAAAAGGGGGGAGAAAATATGAATGGAAATAGGGGGAGTCTATATATTTAGGGGGAGAAATTAAAATTTTTATAATCAAAAGCTTTTATTCTGCGCACTTGACTAATTACATGAATAACTAAACTTTAAAAATCCCTAATGTAATGCAAGCTAAAATCGTAAATAGTAATCATTCAAATGGGATTACATCTGCTTGCATGAGTGTGCTTTGTGTGCATAATTTTTCATTTGACTATCTATTTTGGCTTAAGAGAGGTATTGTTTGTCAAATGTTTTTCAGGTTATTGAGAACCATGCACCAAAGTGAAGAGGAAAGAACAAGTCCTCTAGCACCCATCAAGGGGGAGTTCAAGAGTTCAAGACACAAGACTTTCCTTTTATCTGTGTATGTGTATAAGTCTTGCACTTCATGGAGTTTGTAATTTCATTGCATTCATCTATTGTGCTCCATCCATATATTTCATTGGGTTTTGTCATGGAATTGCCAAAGGAGGAGATTGTTGATGTAAATTTTCAATTCCATAGATTGAAAAATACATGGAATGGTAGATTAAGCATGTGCATATATTCGTCATGTCTATAATCATCAAGTGTCATTGAGTCCCAAGATTGAAGACTTTCTCCAAGCACTTAAAGCCACAAGGTTGGATCATTCCCCAAGTTGCCAAGGTCCAAGACTTGAAGATTCAAGCCTCTCTCAAGCTTAAGAAAGGTATATGAAGATAACCATAAGGTTAGACATAGGTTAATAAGACCTAAAGATCCTTGTGAGGGTCAATGGACCAAACTTTGCCTTGGACATAAGTCCTACAATGCCTGAGAATCATTTTAAGGTAAGAAGATAGAAAAACAGGGGAATCGGATCGATCCGATGGTGATCGGATCAATCCAAACTTATTAGATTGATCCGTCACTTATTGGATCAATCTGATAGCCATTAAATCAATCTGACAGGTCCAGTGGATCAATTCGACAATGCTCAGGTGTTTCTGACTAAGACACCGGATCAATCCTATATTGCTGGATCTATTTGAGCAAATCAACCCGATCTATCCAGATCAATCCGATATTGCAAGATTTTAACAAAAAAAATCCAATGTTTGTGATTTTTTTACCATTAGGAGAGATGCTAATCCAAGGGTGCACAATTGTGCTCGTCCCCTATAAGTATAAGAAAAGCTCAAATGAGTTCTCTAACACACAAGAACACAAAGAAGAGAAATCTTGAAAGAGCAAGAGAAGGCTAAGGCATTCAATCCTCCCAACTACCAAAAGCTCACATTAGTGAGCTTCCATTGAAGATTCAAGAGCCGTTAAAGTGCTTCCCTAGCACTCTTCACTTGAATAACCAAAAGAGAGAAGCAAGAAGAGGGTTTACTCCCAAGTAAACCCTAGTGTGAAGCTCTAAGAAGCAAGGATGCAACTCTTAGGAGCTTAGTGAAAAACTAAAGCTTACTAGCTCAACAATGAGCAACCACCATCAAAAAGCATCAAGCAATACACCAACCTCATGAGGTAATTCTTATTATTATTTTTTAAATACCTAGACCTTAGCACTCCCACCAAAGACGCTAGTTGTAGACCTTGGCACTACCACCGGAGACACCGATAGTGTAGACCCTAGCACCTCTGCCAAAGACACCAGAGGTGTAGACCACTCCCACCTAAGAAACCGGGAGTAGACCATAGCACTCACTGGAGACACCGAGTGTAGAGCTTGCTTTTTGCAAGTAGATAGGTTTTGAATTTTTAACTTAATTGTAATGTAATTCAATCTAAATAAAATTTAGTAGCTCGGTAGTGAGTTTTAAAAGTGGATGTAGGCCCGAGTGCTGAACCACTATAAATATTTTGTTGTGTGGTTTGTTTGTGGTGTGAATTCTCTCTCTCTCTCTCTCTCTCTCTCTCTCTCTCTCTCTCTCTATTATATCATGACATTTATATAAATAATTGTTTGATCTATAATATTTTAAATTAAGAAAAAATTTAAATTAAAATTGAAAATTGTCATTGCATAGCACTTAAAATTATAACAAATGAATTATATCAATAAGTGCATTAATTTCCAAGTAGCTTCATAACATCTTTAATTGGAAATATAAGTGGGGGTTAAATTAAAAAGAATTTTTATAAATTCTATTCACCCCCCCTCTAGGATTAAAACTGGACTTTCATTGTCTTCCATTTTATTTTACTTTTTGTTTATGCAATTGCCCACATAATTAAGATAGTGACTCCAACTAAGATCAAGTAAAGTAAATTAATTAAAGAACCTTAGGGAATTTATCAACCCATTTCTCACTCTATTATAGGTCACTATAATGCATGACGGAGTGTCATGGTTTATGATAAGTTCATAGAAAGTTTGATTTACTCATTAAAATATTCTGGTGCATATTTAAGTAATATCTAAGTAAATCAAAAGTGCATTCGATAGTTAAACAAATTTAAAAAGAATTAGCCAATATCCTTTTCACCCCACTCTAGGATTTAATTTCAGATTTCAATATGTTCTCTGAGTGACCTATTATTCATTTCATTTTCTAATTAAACTTCCATCTCTCCCTTTTTGTCCTCCGCTTTGAAGTCTTGACACATTTTTCTACTTTTTATTTCTTTTTTCCTTTGTTTCCTTTTATGGGCATGTCTCCTATTACCTATGAAGTGCTTTTTAGAACTCAAAGAAATTTAGCCAAAGCTTGATTCAAAGTGAATTTTTGGTGGATTTAAAGAGTTGAGAGGTATGTGGTACTCCAAAATCATGCTCTCCTTTAATGGGTATAACAACAACAAAGAGGCTTATCCCAACCATTTGGGGTCAGCTACACGAATCCTGTTCTGCCAATATTCCACTGTATTTAGGGTTATATCTGCCATTAAATTGCAAGCTTCCATGTATCTCCTTACTATTTCAACCCATGTCAATTTTGGCCTTCCTCTAGTCCTTCTAGGTCCTTCAGCCTACTTTGTCTCACTCCTTCTCATTGGTGCATTCATTGGTCTTCGTTGCACATGACCAAACCATATCAATCGACTTTCCCTCATTTTATCACCTATTGGTACTACACCTAAGCTCCCATAAATGGAATCATTCGTAATTCTATTCTTTTTAGTCTTGCCACTCATCCATCCCTACATCCTCATTTTAGCCACACTCATTTTATGTACTTATTGTTTATTGGCTGCCCAACTCTCCTTTAATGTGTATACTATGTTCTAATTGGTTTTGCTATATTTTATTTCCTTCATGAATTTTGTGTTTGCATCTCTCTCAAACTTTCAATGTTTTGGTATACCTTGCATTACATTGGTTGGTGGTGGTTACTTTCTTGCATTCTTTTTTCTAGGTAATTAATTTTGGAGTTTCTTTTTAGCCCTTCCAAGACTGTAATTATTTTTGAGATTCCATTATTCAAACCCATGTGGATTTTGAATTTTATAAGTAATGGAATGGAAATCTTAATATTTCAAAATTCCCTTATTCAAATTCATATGGGTTTTGTAAGTTCGGCTTTATAGGAATTTGGCAAAATAAATATGAGTTAGTAGTATGTGAAAATTATCTTGATAAAAATTGACCATTAAAATCTAAATTGAGCATCTATTTTTATCTCTACTTCAAACTCTCAAATTTCAATGGTCCTCCTCAGGAGCAACAAACACCGCCAAGGTAGCACCAACTATTGACCTTGAACAAGGCTTCTTGGTGGTCATGCAATATAATTTTAACTTAAAATTTTGTTACAATTTCAAGGGGAGATTAGAGAAAACCATATGGGGAGCATGCAATTTATCCTAATCAAAAATATTTGAATCATTAAAAGATTTTCTATCTACTGATTGATTTTCCCATCCAAATCAACATGAAATCCTGTATTGAAAGACTCTTTATAGTATCAAGAAATAGATAAGATGGATCTTAGATTCATCATTATCAATAGCTCCTACATTACACAACATTCATGAACCATTGATTCTTATTGCAAATTGTCCCATCATTTGGAAACCTCTTGGATGAAGCATAGGTCAAATCCCTAAGAAACAACAAACTTTTAACTACTTAAATATGAGTTATTTTATGATCAACAACCTTATTCTTTTTATTTATCTTCTAAGTTTTCAAACACAATATAAAATCATATATGATTAAATTTACATGTATTTTGTGCATCTTAAAGAAGTAAGCAATCAAACAATAGAAGAATTTAAAGAAAAATAGCATAATAACAAAGTTCATACTTTGTGGGAAAACTATGTGCATAATCAACTAAAAAATGTTCTCTACTAACAGCACCACCAACCACAATAATTACATAATGATCCATTCACCTTGGCAAGCACAAAATTATAATATTATATTGGAGAATGATTGCCTATGACTAAAAAGTGTCTATAACCCTTTGTGTTTTTAATTTGGTTCCTTTTCTTGGGTACCTACTTTTTGAACATAGCACTTTTTGACCATTCTGTTAGGGTTATGGTGCCCGTAATCCAACGCGTGTGTGTTTAGGGGGGGTGGGGACCTCATGTGTGTTACCTTTGTGAACTGGTAAGGCTTAACATCCCTACTAGATTGACTATCACGACCCCTAGTAGAAAACCTTTGAAAGGGTTTCGCCTCCCTTTTCTTGACATCAATTGCATTTCAGCTAAGATAGCAAACCCCGGTCCTGATAAGTGGTAGCATAGTCAGGTTGGGGGTTTGAGTCAGCTCACATGGTTGTTAGGGGATTATTAAGATTATAGGGCATTCAATCCAACGCAGGTGGTGAGGGGGGGACCTCATTCGTGTTACACTTGTGAACTCATAGGGTTTAACATCCCTAGTGGAGTGACTGCCACAACCCCTAGTAGAAAACCTTAAAAAGGGTTTCACTTCCCTTTTTGGACAGCAATTGCTTTTCAGCTAAGATGGCAAACCCCAATCCTAATAGCTTTTAACTCCAAAAACACCATATGCCAGTCTGTAGCATGGTCATAAACACTTTTTGGTCACAAAACATTTGTGTTTGTATTCTATTTATAACATAGACCATGACAACATATTTAAAAATATATATAATATCAACTACATTTGCATGGATAGGGTTGTGCATGGGCCTAGCCTAGCTTGAGTCCAACTTGAAATTTGCCCCTAGGGAGGCCTGCACCCCAACTTAGACCTAAACATAAGTTTGGGCTAGGCTCAGGCTCAGGCTATCCTCGGCCTAGCCCAAGGCCCGGCCAAGGCTCGATCTAAAAGAATTAAGTGTAAAAATATTAAAAAAGAATCCTAGATTCTTAGTTGCAAGTGGTTTATTAAGTTATAAGAATTCAAAAATAGATGGTGGGTTGGATTGGATTAGTAAATCCAAATAGAAATATATTATCTATATACATACTAAAGCAAATAAATCTAATGTGGCAGCCCTCTTCACTTCTCTATACACATGCATGTGCTCTCTCCAACCCATATCTATTCCCCACCCTTATCTCCTAAATTCACTCTCCATTAAATTCAAGTAATTTTTTTCTGATCGCACTTATATCCTATAATCACTCCCTATTGATTTCCTATATCTACCTCTCTTTAACATCCCCACTCTTATCTCTTAAAATCCATCCCCCTCTTTCCTACTCTAATAGATTCCTCTTTCTCCCATCCTACCATATCTCTACTATTCTAAAAACTATTTAGTTTTCTTTTATGACCTACACATTTTTTTCCTTGTCTCTTTCTCTTTCACCATTCTTACAATCTCTCCTACATCCTTATCCCTAAGATTCACAAGATTCTTAATGTTGTTGGAAATATGTGTCCTAACAAAGTCATTCACATAAAATTTAAGCATGATTAATTAATTATTTAATTAATAATAACTATTTATTCTATCATCACATGGATTTGTTTCTTTATATGGGTAATTATTTGATCTCATGAGACGAGATAAGTGATCCTCAAGTAACCTAGTAGAATGTCAGACACATTGGAATGTGTGGAGAGATCTGGTTATCCAGTTCTTATAGTCCTGAAAGTTTACAGTTATGAGTGATGCTGGGCACATCACTTATAGGGCTGCTACATGTAGAGCTGCCATATGATAGAGTGATGTAATCTCAGTTACTGGAGTGAGACTCTAAGCTTACATGTGGGTACATTATATAAATGCATTAAAGGGATCTGTTATGAACACACTTGATAAGACATCATTGGTAAGATAAGTGTTGTTCATATTTATAGACTCGTCCTTAGACCTGAGGGGTTTGTATTTCTCTAAGTTGTTATGTTAGT
>JAOXJP010256077.1:0-36061 GCA_025762735.1 Platanus orientalis | reverse complement strand
CTATTTGGGGTCGGCTACATGAATCCTGTTCCACCATTCCGCTCTGTTTAAAGCCTTATCTGCTGTTAAATTACAATTAAGAGAGAAAAATAAAAATTGAGAGATTTTAGGATTAGAGAGAGGATGAAAAATTTAATCAAGACAGAAATTCTAATTAAGAGACAATTAATAAGGAAGAGAAATATAGAGAATGAGAGAATTTAGGAGTAGAGATTTATAAAAGAGATTAAAAGACACGTTTTGGGAGTGAGAGATAATAGGAGAGAGTAGTTTTGAGTGAGATATTATAAGAGAGAGGGACGTTTTGGGTGAGATTATATGAGAGATTTTAGGAGTAGATATTTTAGGTTGGATGAGAGATTTATAAGAGAATTTATAGGAGAGACACGATTTGGGATTAAAAGATTTATAATAGAGATTATAGGAGATAGATGAATCCGGTGGGGTGAGATACTAGAGACAAAAGGGTGAGATTTTAGAGTTATTTTAGGAGAGAAGATTAAAAGAGGGAGAGATTAGAGGAGAAGTGTTTGGGAAAAATTATGAACCAAAAAATTGATAGGAGTGTCCACATGGAGGAGAGAGAAAAGGGGCATGAGGCTACTATTTATATATATATGATTTGACCATAGACTATAGACTCTGGTTTAAAAAGCTCCAATCACAATCAATATTTAGAAGCTGGCAACATTCTCAATAAGGAAACCACTCCATAAATTTGAATCGAAAACCAATTATATGTTTGTGTTTATGATAACATCCATGAACCATTTTTGCCTCATGATTAGATTAAAAGAGGTTTGAGAGTAGGGGCAATTTGTCATTTTGCAGCATTAGCAGAAAATAGGTGAAAAATCTCAGGAAAGAGTTGCCCCAGATATCCCCTTCATCCTCATCCCCAACCACATAAATGACTAAATTACCCTTGCATGTTAAGGAAATTTCACCAATACAGGATAAAGAGATCACATAAGGTTACCAAATTCACCAATGGGCACAACTACTAAAAATCCCCCAATACACACACACACACATACACATATACACATGAGTCAACCCTGTGTGGCAGACCAAGACTAAATAGAAGACCAACTGTTGTACATTGACTTAGGAAATCGTGCTCTTATACATGAAGCTCCACTCAGTCAACTTAAACTAGCAACAACTCCATAAGGAGTAAGGACACCTCTTGACAAAGGTCAAAATATCAGTGCAGCTACATATATTTATGTGTATATGGTAACACTCACTAGACCATTTTTGGGAGCTCCATGTGCAAAAGCTATTAGGTCTCAAAAGTTGAGAGACCAAGAAAAAGCAGAACAAAAAAGCACAGAGTAGTAACAATGTCATTAGTTACAATATTTCAGTTGATTGGGATACTTGACATCTTGTAACTCCTTGAAAATATAAGACCAAAAAAAGAGAAGGCTAAACACCATCTAGAAGACTCTAGGGGTTGAAATGATCTCTTCTTTAAAAGAATTCACTATTCCCTCATCTTCCAAATACTTCAACAAATAGCAAAATAAAGCATAATATCCAAAAACACCATTTTGTGCCCTCATGAGCAAAAAGAAGAAATCCAGAAATAATTGGTAGCTTGTAGAAGATAAAGAGTGCAGAAGTCCTAGGAAAGAATTGCCAGATAGATTCCCAAGATTCTATTCTTCTATTTCCACAAACATTATCAAATGAATAAATTACTGGAATAGGGAAATCACATTAGTAGATTACCAAATTTACCAATGGGCATGGCTTCTAATCAATATAACCAAATGTTCTATGACAAAAAATTGTTTGTGACCCACCACACAATAGGCTAACACGTGGTGTTGTATGGGGTTAAAAGCATAGTTTGCCGACTCCCTGAGTCAACTTAATGACTCAATCGACTTGACTTGACTCCAGAGGTATTGGAGTTAAGTCAGGTATGTGACTCTGATGAGTACATCGAGTCCAGACGTGCATTTCAAACTTACCAGAGACACCGCAGGAGAGCTAGACCTCTACTTTGGTTCCAGTAAAGGATCTCCACATGCACGGGATTATATTTAGGCTTTACTTTTATTGATTTTATTTCATGAGACATTGTTTGTGTCTCTTGTAGGGGGGATACATTTTATTTGAGGGTATTTTAGTCTTTGTTTGGTAATTAGGATGTTTTATGTTTTTTTATTCTTAGTGAGCGTATTTTTGTTATATGGGCATTGGGCATAGGGATATTACAGTCCATGAGGAAATTTTATTGTAAACCTAGCCGTAGGGGAGGTCTTTATAACCCCACGGCTTGCTCTTTTTTATGGCTATGCGTTACATGAGTTTGAATTCAAAAAAGTTCTGTTTTTCTTCTTCCTTGGTCGTGAGGATTAGAACTCTAAAACCTTGGAAAGAGATTAGGCCCCCACCTATTTTAACACTGGTGGTAGAGGTCACTCCCTTCCCTTTGGGTTAAAAGGACCTCACCTTCTTCTTTTCCTTTCTAACAGTATTTGTTACAGATTTTCTCTTTGCAGAAAACCACTAATTTGCATAAACTTTATCACCACAACCTAGGTATCAAGGATTTGGCTTATTCATCACTTCCTGGAGATCAATGAGTGTTGGACGAACATAGTGGAAGTGGAAGGCAGCATTAGTTTCCACTTCTAATCAAATTCTCAAGGAATCTCTCAGCCCCAGGTGTGAAACAAGGTACCCGTGCAGTTGGAGGAGATCGAGTACCAGTTGCACATACTCATAACTTTGGCTGATTTGGCTCTTCTAAGAGCTAGTATACCCAAAGGCGATGTACCTAGTTGTTTCCCCCTACAGAAAAATTCCATCACAAGAAACCCCAATCACGGGTTAATATAGGGCTGGCAGCACATCAGGTTATGGGAATGATTCTGAGAAATTCTTCAAACCTCAGTTTTAGACACTCTTGTTTTGGAATCAGGTTGATAACATGCTAGCAGACATTAATGGAGTAAACTACATCAAAATCAGGTGTTAATTCTTCTACTTGATACCTCCTTTGAATTCCTTTGAAGTAGTAATTTTTGGTGGTTGCATGGGTTATGTTAGGGGCTAATCTTACTATTTTTCTAAGTATATTTCCCACGTCTTAGCCTTATTTTATAATCCTAATCATGATTATAACCTATCTTCAATTATTCCCCATGCAAAACCCTTCATCTATTTGTTATTTCCCTTCATTATTGCAATTAATTGGACGATTTTATAACACTTTTAGACCATCAGGTTTTCTGGACAACAAGCCTTAATTTCCTAGTTCCCTAAATTAGTTAGGTATCTTAATATATTAATTAGGTTTTAATTTTGTTATTTATTTTGTTTTTCCTGATTCCTTTAATGCATGCTATCTTAATTTAAGAACCACCTAGTTTTGCATGTGATTGGTGCGAGTATGAATTTAGGTTATAACACTTTATTGCTTTTGTGATTTTATGTCCATCTCATATGTACATATTTCACTTACTTACATGCATGCTGCATCAGATTTGGTATCAGAGCTTAGGTTTAGGGTTCACCCTTAGATTACACTTTAGGTGTAGTTTTGCATAGTAGGTTAGTTACTTGCATCCAGCATACATAGCATTACATACTTTTATATTTTATGAGCATTTTAGTCATTTTCAGCACTTAGGTATTTTGGCATCCTATTAGGGAGTTAGAATTGACTATTCTGTGTCATTTGGTGTATGTCCACTAGATCTGGACTTGATTATCACCGCAAGATGTCCCTAATAGGAGAGACCAATTCCCAGCTTACTCAGGACTCAGCCTTCAGGGACTTATCGGAGAGGGTGGATAGGTTGACCCTAGCTATGGAAGCTAGCCACAAAAACATTCTTAAGCAAATGCAGGAAGTCCGTAAAGAGCTGACTCCCCGTACCATTAGAGATTCTCAGGAAGGGAGAGGAGTCCATACTCTTGACCACCATTCAGGTCATGGATTTATTCCTAGTTAGGGTAGGTGCACTCCTAGTCTTGATCCTAGGCATGAGCTCAAGTGAATCCCACCTAGGGGTAAGTCTCCACTCCGTTCCAAGGGACTAGAGATGAGAGCCCATGCAGAGATGAGATCCAAGAGTTTGAGAACGAGGATATCGATCCGAGGGCTTTCAGGAGACAACATGGACACAGAGATCGTAGAGATTCTAGAAACCTAGAGGAGACAGCCCTGAAAGCCATGAGGGTTGAGGTGTCAATCTTTGATCAACGCTTAGACCCCAAATACTTCTTGGACTGAGTTAAAGGCATGGACCAGTACTTTGACTAGCATTATCTCTCCTTATAAGCAAGTAAAATTTGCTAAGATGAAGCTGTTTGGGTCAACTCAGTTGTACTAAGATTCAATTGAACAACAGATTTATTGGAGACATGAGAGACCCATTTCTAACTGGGCAGAGATGCGTGAGAAGCACAAGGAAAAGTATGTTCTATGTCATTATCACACTAGATTTCTCAAGCAGTATAACGCAGTTCGCTAAGGATCATCTAGCGTCACGAACTACATCACGAAGTTTGATGATAGTAGATTGAGATGTGGAGTCCGTGAGTCCAGATCTAACCATCACTCGTTTCAAGATGGGGCTCCGACCTAAGATTCAGAAGAAGCTTATTCCCTACTATATCATCACTCTAGAGCAAATCTACAGGATAACACAAGACATATAGAGGTATGTGAGGCCTTCAGCTTTGTGACCTCAGGATCCTAAATGCCCGGATATGAAATTCACATCAGGAGGACAACCACCTAGAATTGCTCCTGACCCTTCTAGAACTAGCCCCGTTCTTAATGAAGGAAAATAGGAGCCCAGGGTTCGTTCTTCGAGCAATCGTGAATGGTGTTACAAGTGTGGTGTAGGACACCATTCCAAGGTTTGTCCTTCACGCAAAGAGCTTGCTCTATGTGTAGAGGACTAGACCAAGAAGGAGGTCAGGTTTTGGGACTAATTCTAAGAACTTCTTCAAACCCCAGTTTTAGACACACTTGTTTTGGAATCAGGTTGATTTCATACTAGCAGACATTAATGGAGTAGATTACATCAAAATCAGGTGTTAATTCTTCTACTTGATACCTCCTTTGTATTGCTTTGAAGTAGTAATTTTTGGTGATTGCATGGATTATGTTAGGGGCTGCTCTTACTACTTTTCTGAGTATATTTTCCACATCTCAGCATTATTTTCTAACCCTAATCATGTTTATAACCTATCTTTAATTATTCCCCATGCAAAACTCCTCCTCTATTTATTATTTTTCTTCAGCATTGTCATTAATTAGACACTTTTATAGCACTTTTAGACCATCAGATTCTGGACAACAAGCCTCAATTTTCTAGTTCCCTAAATTAGTTGGGTATCTTAATATATTAATTAGGTTTTAATTTTGGTATATATTTTGTTTTCCCTAATTCCTTTAATGCATGTTATCCTAATTTAAGAACCACCTAGTTTTGCATGTAATTGGTGTGAGTAGGAATCTAGGTTATAACACTTTATTGCTTTTATGATTTTATATCTATCTCTTATGCACATACTTCATTCACCTACATGCATACTGCATAAGACTCCCTTATGTTCCAAACTTGACCCAGTCATGACTTGGCCAAATCACATGATAGGGCCGAGTCTTAACTAAAAAAAAAACATAGTGTTTTAAAACATGAAAACTTAATAAAAAAAACTTTAATTACTTAATTTAGGTTAAAATATTAAAGAAATAACAATAAATAGTGAACATGAATCTTCCTTCCAAAGTCCAACCAGTTCTTGTCATTTCATTTATTCAATTTAAGAGTTCATGTCGAGCAGAGCTCAATTCTTGTAATTTGTCATATTCTTTAATCAAGATTCATGACTCAAGAGTTCGTTCAAGTCAAGAACAATGAAAAACTAAAAATTAGAACACAATTTCAGGCCTTCAGCAATTTAGATTTCAGAAGCTTGTGTTCTATGTGCGATTGGTTCTCTTAGACTCTCTTCTCTCCAATAGTCACATGGTTCAGACTTCACTCCAAAGCTTCCACTCTAGCCAACAACAGCCAACAAGTCCAACAAGATCAAATCAAGGTATTTATTATTATTATTATTATTATTATTATTATTATTATTATTATTATTACTTTTTTTTTAAATAAGGAAATTTTATAAAGGAAGCAAAAGAAACAAGAACAAGGCGCATCATGAGCAATGCCTCAGCAAAGCAACAACAAGAGCAAATTACAAGAGATCACACAACCCTAATGGGTAAAGATAAGGGAGACCCAAGAACTGAAGGGACCGGGACTCAAAGACTCAAGATCCCATTGAAAATCTGTTGGTTTTGTTCCACCCAGATTGTCCAGCACACCGTTGCTAGGATTAATCTCCAACATAACTTTCCAATCCCGTTAACCTTCACCATAGGCTGACAAAGCTAACAAATGAGAAAATCTCCCATTGATGCCGGAGAAACCCGTTGGACTTGGAAGCGGGCAAGAAAGAAATCCCAAACAGCGCTACTACACATACAACATCGATTTGGGGTGATCATGCCTCTTCGGATTAGATTATCCAGGGTAATGCGATTCCACCAAATCTGCCACATAAAGAAAGAAATCTTGGATGGGATGAACTTGTTCCAAATGAACCTGACCGAGAACCTAACAGTTATGTCAACATAAAGGGAATGTAAGAAGGATTTGACAGAAAAACCCTTCTCTTCAATTGGTAACCAAAGTCTCTCGTCCATAGTCTCCCTATCACCCAAGTTGCAGTTCTCCAACATTGTCAACAAAGTTCCCATATCATCAATCTCCCGGCCATTAAGATTCCAACAAAGGTGCATGTCCCAAGAGCATAGAATTCTTGTCCTAATCATGTGGTCTTTTACGGATCCTTCTTTACATGTGGAGAGGATGAAGAGATTGGGGAATACCCTACATAAGGGGTGCATGAACACCACTGATCGGTCCAGAAAACTTCACCATCTTGCCATTATTAATCTTGAATTTTGTGAAGCTTTGCATCAAGTCCAGGCCCCTGTGGATATTCTTCCAAACCCCGCGTCCCATAGCCCCCATCAGCTGGTCACTGGACCACCCATTTTGATGTTCTCCATACTTGAAAGATATGACTTCCCTCCATAAGGAACTTCTTTCTTCACCAAACCTCCAGAACCACTTATTCAAGAGAGCTCTATTGACAGATTTGATCGGTTTAATATTCAAGTCTCCTCTATCCAAAGGCATGCAGATCGCTTTCCAACTCACCTAGAGCCACTATTACTATTAGAATTACTATAACTATTACTATTATTATTATTGTTATTGCTATTATTATCATCGTCATCATCTTTTCGTTTGAAATAAACTAAGATAGTGCATGAACAATGATTTTCAATCTTTTTTTATCAATCTTCTACTCCAACTCTCCAAGTCTCCATTGACAAACATAAACTACTTCTCTTCTTCATTTCTTGTAATGTTTTTGAAATTTAATTGACATATTATTCTTTAACGACTGAACAACAGTTCGGTCTTCTACTCTTGTCTTTTTCTTTTCAATATCTTCTATTCTTCTTTGTTCTTTCTTCTGTAGCGTGCCGAGTCTACAATTTGCAGACTACAGTTTCTTGACTCTAAGACTCCAACAAGGCATCAACAATAATATTTTTATACTCTCTCTTTCTGAGGCGGAACCCAATGCAATTTATATGCAAAATACTAACAGCTGGTCTCTAATAATATATAAATTGCCACAATAAACTCAGAAAATTCTGTCTAGTGTCAATTTCATAATATTCCCGAAAAGTGAAAATTACCAAAATACCCTTTTGACAAGTCAAAAATTTTCAGGCTTTTGGAATTATTCCAGACAGACTATAGAGATACTTTCTTCCAAATTGCACTGAATCTAGATGTCTCTACCTATATAAACTAGAAAACACATAATTATGCCGAAGTATTTTAACAGTGATTTCAATAGAAAATATATATATTTTTGCTATTTATCATATATCCAACACTGAGTATATTTATTTGATTTTAAATAGACAACAAGCTCATATCAAAATATGGTTGAAATATCATCCAAATAATACTTAAATACTCACAAATTCTGATATGTTCACGCATAGGTACTGTAGCAGATCCCAACAGGAACTCAAAAAAGTGCTCACACCATCACGTACAACCAATATTTGAAAATTCTGTTCTTACCACTTATGTATGACGCCAAGGTCTTCCAAAACGTGAAGAAATCAATTGAAGTCCCTCCTCCAAAAGATTAAAAAAAAAATCCACAAAGTTTGGTTAGAAAGTAGGTGCCGCCTAGTGCTTGTTGAGGCTGCTCCTATTTTCTAGGGAGCAAATTTTTAAGAGGGAGATTCCTCCTATATGGGTCGTGCAAGGGTTGTGTACACCCTTGTGGAAGGGCTTGATCAAATATGAAGGGATTATAGAGAGGTGATGAAGAGAAAGAGTGGAGGTTAGAGTGCTGTCTACAGAAAATTTTGATGGAGATTGAGAAAATAGTAGAGGGAGAAGAAGAAAAGAGATGAAAGGAGATGGGGATTAGGGAAAGAGGGATTCCTTACCTTGGAATCGTAGAGAAGAGAAGAGGGAGAGGCTGCTCATGCATGGGATGTGTAATACGACTTCTAATTCATTCCAATCTATTCAAAATCATTACAGCATTAGGGTTTTAACCCTTTTTAAAACTTTGGACCAAAACTCCCTAAAATACCCTTTTGTAATAGGCCCACACGACCAACACTATTTGGCCCTTTATTTGACTTTAAAAAATAGCATAATGTACCCAATTTACCCCCTAAACATTAATAATTAAAATACCCTACCCTATGGTTGCAAAATAACCTTATTATATGCCTAAAACTTGAAATTAAAACCCCAAAATACTCTTCTACCATGGACATCTCCCCTTGGCCTTGTTTCTTTGAGATTTCTTCATCTTTGGCTTCCAAATAGGGTGGGCTTTCTCCAGAAATTGCAAGGCTGCTGCATCAACTCCCCTCCTTTGAAAAGAACTCAACTCCGTTGAGTTATGATGGATTCCAAGAATACCATCACCTCCAAAAATCCGATGAAAGCAAGTATAATCCAGCCGTCTTCTTAAGCTTGATATTCCTCATGTCTGAACAATGAACAATAATCACTCTTTTCTTATCATGCAAGAAAGAATAAGTGTTTTTGAAACCATAGTATTGTACTTTTCTATCATATAACCACAGTCTTCCAAGTAATATATGACATACTTTAAGTGGTAGTACATCACATAAAACTTGCTCAGTAAACCCGTCAATCTTATAAGTAATCATGCACTTCTTTCAAATCTTCAGATTAGCATTGTTTACCCATGCAACCTTGTAGGGTTCAGGATGTGGTTCAATCTTCAAACTCAACTTCTTGCAAGCTTCTTTAGACACAACATTGGCATAACTTCCTCCATTAATGATAAGTGAGCAAAGTTGTCCATTACATCGCACTCTGGTCTGAAAAATACTATTCCGTCTCCAATCCTCTGAATCTTTGACCTCTTTCGTAATTAAGACAGGACAGAGAACAAACATAGGACCATCCTACTACTCTAAACGTTGTTGCGCAAGATCATTCTTGGCTTCCACAATCATATCCCTAGTCGGCATGGATACCTCTATATCCTCATCACTCTAAGATGTAGCCTGCTTATCTGCAACTCCAACGACACGCTGAGGACATTGAGTAGATATATGGTTAGGACTTCCACATTTAAAACATGTCTTTCTACCCCCCTGACTAGAAGACTCTGACTGCCTGGCACTAGGTGGTGTAGAAGCTCTGTTGGGTTTAGATGTTGTTGTAGAAGCTCCACTAGGTTGTGGCCTAGATGTTGGTTTGCCCATGGAACCACCATATGTTTGATTCACTGCCTTATATGAACCATCGGATAAAGTTCTCTTGGTTTGGATCCCCAAGAGTCCTTCCACCTGATAAGCAATCTACACTGCCTCATCTAAGGAGGGTAGTCTAGAAGAACACAATCCAGCCGCAACCTGAGGATGTAAACCTCGCTTGTACATAGCCACCACGATAAAATTGGGATGTATAGGCCTCAACTATAGTAGATCCCTGCTGCAACTATATAAGCTCCAGATGAGCTCTTTACCTGTAACCTGGAATCTCAAACCGTTTCTTCATGGCTACTTTCAAGTCCTCCCAATTTCTTAGAATACCCAATCTCCTGTGTTCTTCCTTGTAATTCTCCCACCAGATGCGGACTGTGTCTTTTAACTTCGATTCAGCAAACTGCAGTCTTTTGTTCTATGGGATATCATGCCAAGTGAAAAACACCTCAACACTATGGATCCAATCATGGAAAACATCTGGATCTTGGTATCTATAAAAATCCTGCACCTCCAGCCTCGCATACCTATTCAACTCATGATGACCTGCATGATAGATATAATCCCAATCTCCATAGCCACGCCTATGCTGCTCAATCATAGGTTGCTCATATCTGACCTAATCATATCTGGGCTGCTCAAATCTAGTATGATTCTGTCTGGGATAAATAATCTCATGTTGAGTCTGATGACTTGTCCCAATACCATGCACACTATGAGATTGCCCTAAAGGAGGATGCTCTGACTGGTGACTATCTTTTTCCGGCGGATCTAATTGGTTACCTGTAGCAGATGCATTTAAAGGAGGCAACCTAGCCATAAGCTCAGCAAACATCTTGCGTGTCTCCTGTTGCAGTTGGTCTATCCTGGATGTAAGCTTGGAGTCTGAGGCTCTAAACATCTCCCTTTATAGTTCGAATGTCTGTACTATGCTCATCAACTATACTGAAGAGTGTATTAATGGTGTGAACCATGTTTGCCTCTTGAGAAATTTTATGACACAGAAAATCCAAAGAAAGAACTTCCTAAACCCAACTAGATAGGACTTAGTTGGAAATTGGCTCTAATACCAAATGATGCGGAACCCAATGCAATTTATATGCGAAATACTAGTAGTTGGTCTCTAATAATATATAAATTACCCCCAATAAACAACTCAGAAAATTCTGCTTAGTGGCAGTTTCATAATTTTTTTTAAAGTAAAAATTTACCAAAATACCCTTCTGACGCATTAGAAATTTGCAGGTTTTTGGAAATATTCTGGGCAGACTATAGAGATGCTCTCTTCCAAATTTCATTGAATTTAGATGTCTCTAGTTATATAAACTAGAAAACACCTAATTATGCTAAAATACTTTAACAATGATTTCAATAGAAAATATATATATTTTAGCTATTTATCAGATCCAACAATGAGTATATTTATTGGATTTTAAATAAATGACAAGCTCACATCAAAATATGGTTGAAATATCATCCAAATAATACTTAAATACTCACAAATTCTAATATGTTCACGCACAGGTACTGTAGCAGATTCCAACAGGAACTCAAAGAAGTGTTCACATCATTACGTACAACCAATATTTGAAAATTCTGTTCTTACCACTTGTATATGACACCAGAGTCTTCCAAAATGTGAAGAAATCAACTCAAGTCCCTCCTCCAAAAGATAAAAAGAATTCCACAAAGTTTGGTTAGAAAGTAGGTGCTGTCTAGTGCTTGTTGAGGCTGCTCCAATTTTCTAGGGAGCAGAATTTTAAGAGAGAGATTCCTTCTATATGGGTCGTGCAAGGGTTGTGTACACCCTTGTGGAAGGGCTTGATCAAAAGTGAAGGAATTAGAGAGAGGTGATGAAGAGAAGGGGTGGAGATTACGGTGCTGTCTGCAGAAAATTTTGATGGAGATTGAGAAAATAGTGAAAGGAGAAGAAGAAAAGAGATGGAAGGAGATGGGGATTAGGGAAAGAGGGATTCCTTACCTTGGAATCGTAGAGAAGAGAAAAGGGAGAAGCTACCCACGCATGGGATGTGTAATACGACTTCTAATTCACTCCAATCTGTCCAAAATCATTACAGCATTAGGGTTTTAACTTTTTAAAACTTTAGACCAAAACTCCCTAAAATACCCCATTAATAGGCCCACACGACCAACACTATTTGGCCCTTTATTTGACTTAAAAAAAAAACATAATATACCCAATTTACCCCCTAAACATTAATAATTAAAATACCCTACTCTATGGTTGCAAAAGAGTCCTATTATATGCCTAAAACTTGAAATTAAAAACCCCACAACACTCTTCTACCATGGACATTTCTCCTTGGCCTTCTTTCTTTGAGACTTCTTCATCGTTGGCTTCCAAATAGGGTAGGCTTTCTCCAGAAATTGCAAGGCTGTTGCATCAAGTTGTCTTTTCATGCTCCCAGCCAAGAGGCCTCTTTGGATCCATTCTTGAAATAGGTATTGTTCCTTCCTCAACTGTTTCTTCTCCAGATACTTCTTTTAATGATATTAATGTTTCAATTGCTATACGTAAGGGTGTTAGATCTTGTGTTCAATATCCTATTTCTAACTTTGTTTCTTTGAGTCACTTGTCTCCATCTTTTCGTAGTTTCTCATTTACTTTATCTTTAGTTTTAGTACCTCAAAATGTGTCAGAGGCTCTTTCACAACCACATTGGAGAGCTGTAATGGAAGAAGAGACGAGAGCACTTGAAAAAAAATTAAACATGAGAAATAACTAATCTTCCTAGAGGTAAAAAACCTACTGGATGCAAGTGGGTGTTTATAGTGAAGTATTAAGCAGATGGTACTGTGGAAAGATATAAGGCCAAACTCGTTGCAAAAGGCTATACTCGGTTGTATGAAATTTATTACTAGGAGACAATTGCACCAGTTGCTAAGATGAACTCAGTCAGAGTACTCATTTCACTTGTTGCCACATAGAGTTGGCCTCTTTATCAGCTTGATGGAAAAAATGCTTTTCTAAATTGTGATCTGGAAGAAGTGTACATGTAGCCTCCTTTAGGGTTTCAACCTTCTGAAGGAAAAGGGAAGGTATGTAGGTTAAAGAAAGCTCTGTATGTGTTAAAGCAATCTCCTTGAGCTTGGTTTGAGCGATTCAGATTGGCTATGCTGAAGAATGGATACACACAATGTCAGAGTGATCATACCTTGTTTATGAGACGAGGACAAGAAAAACTTACAGCCTTGATTGTTTATGTTGATGATATAGTGGTTACTGACAATGATGAAATTGAAGTGAAATGGTTGAAGATGAAACTAGCAAAGGAGTTTGAAATCAAAGACTTGGGATAACTCAGGTACTTCTTAGGTATAGAAGTAGCTTGGTCCAAGAGTGGAATTATCTTGTCCCAACGGAAGTATGTGTTTGAACTTCTGAAAGTGACAAGACTGCTTGAATGTAAACCAGCTGTGGTTCCCATTGATCCTAATCATTGACTCAAGGAAGATCCAGAGGATCAGTTGATTGATGCAGGAAGGTATCAATGTCTAGTGGGACAACTGATATATCTATCATTGACTAGGCCTGACATTGCTTATGCTATTAGTGTTGTTAGTCAATTCATGCATGCTCCCACACTTGCTCACATAGAGGCTACTTATCAGATTCTCAGATATCTCAAAGGTTGTCTGGGAAAATGTGTGTTTATTCTTCTCATGGACATCACAGAGTGGAGGCATATATAGATTCAGATTGGGTAGGATCATTCATTGATAGAAGATGTATTTCTGGTTATTGTACCTTCACAGGTGGGAATTAGGTTACATGGAAAAGTAAGAAGCAGACAGTTGTTGCTAGATCCAGTGCAGAGGCAAAATTCAGATCTATGACTCATGGTGTATGTGAACTTTTGTGGCTTAAACAACTACTGACAGAGTTGGGAGTGCCTATTTCTCATCCAATGTCTTTATATTGTGACAACAAGGCAGCCATACGTATAGCTCACGATCTGGTTCAGCATGACAGGACCAAACATCTTGAAGTGGATCGACATTTCATGAAGGAGAAACTTCAATGGGGGTGGATTTGTACTCATTTTGTAAGGACTAAAGAGCAGTTGGCAGATGTCTTAACAACAGGGTTAAATGGAGTTCGGTTCCATGAAGTTGTAAACAAGCTGGGAATGACAGACATCTGTTCTTTAGCTTGAGGGGGAGTGTAGAAGTGTAAGGGTATAAGAGTCCGGGTATTATTGCATATATATCGTATAGATACTATATATGGTATCCTATCAAAATAAAACATATAAATAATGCTTTGAGTGGTGTAGAGGAAACTACACTACGATTCTCTCAATCTCTCCCTCTCTCTCTCTCTCTCTCTCTCTCTCTCTCTCTTCTTCACTTTTCTTCAATTACAGGGGAATCAACTTTTCCAACTTTATCATGGTGCGGTAGAGTTGGGGTATGTCTATGTTTTTTTTTATCACAACCGTATGAACGCCTCATGAGCTCAGCTTATGCGGGAGATTGATTAATTTAATACATTATGAAGGACTTGAGTTATTGGATACAACTGGTAAAGAAATTGATAAAATTACTGAAATTACTTTGGTTTATGTAGTTATATCAACCTGTGGGTTCTTAAAGGGCCACTTCTAAGTTATAACCACTACAATATGTTGAGTCTTAACCAAATTAAAAAAATAAAAATAAATGGAACAGCATTTGGGAGATGAAAAACTTAACAACGGAAACTAGAAGGGAAAAAAAAAAACAATGTTTCATGAAAATTTATTATCTGAACGAGAATATATGCATTTATAAAACACAAATATTAAAAGAAAAACACTAGATGGGGAAAAAAAAAAGGAAAAAGAAAAGAAGTAAAGGGTAAAACAAAGAATTTATCAAACCTATAATTGCATCATGAGATCTGATATCTTGGTTGGAGGAATTCTCTAAATGAAAAAACGGAGAAAATAATTCAGATGAAATGGATCAGAGTAAAATTAAATTTTATACCTGTGAGAAAAAGGAAAGTATGTAATTTAAGCCAAGGCTGGTTAGGTAGATTTTTAAAAGATTGATCAAAGCTAAACTTAGATTTTATACTTTTTTGTATTTCTTGAGAGAAAGGAAATAAAAAAATATTCAAGGCCAAGGTTGGTAAAGTAGACTTCTAAATGATTTGGAAAAAGATCAATAAACAGTGATTTAAGACTTGAGAGAGGGGGGGTGGATACTCATTTAGTTAGTTTTACCTGTTGAATAGTAATTTTAGTCTTTCATGTTGATTTTATTGATCAAGGCCAACCACTCCAAAACCCTTGCCAGATTAGGATTTAGCACTGACCATTTCCATCATTACAGCATAATATGAACCGCTCATAAACCTTAATTTTCTCAGGAACAATTGTAATGGAAAACCAATGGGGGGTTGTTTTCCTGCCATTCAAGATACACCATTTACTAAAACCCTGAGGAGGTGGTTGTTGAGTGAATTGGAATTCTAGATTTTTGTTTTCTTTTGTTGTTAATGCAATGAACTTGTGTGTATTTGTTAACTCAACTCTTCAAACCCTTATTTCAACCAGACAACTAATTGGGGTTGATTATATTTGTGTGTAAAATTACATAATTATAATTAATGTATATTTTTTACTCTCTCTCCCCCCCCCCCCACACACACATAAATATAGTATATAGATACACCGCTTCCATATTCTAGATTTTATGGTTCACACGATGCGATACTCTATACTCGTGCAGATTTGAGCACTCTAGCCATACTATTCTGTATCTTGTATTTCATGTTCTTCCTGTATTATGTATTCCATATACGTCTGTGGATATGCTCCTTGCTTTACTTCTGTATCATTTGTTAGGGACACCTGGATGTTGAGTTAAATGAGGTTGGGAGACAGCAAGCAGTTGCAGTAAGTTATTACTAAAATATCCTTTTCTTGTTATGTTGCTTTCCTTTCTAATACTTGACAAAAACTCTACTCTTCGTGAAGGTTGCTGGTCGACTATCTAGGGAGTCTAAAATTTCCGCTGTGTATTCATCTGATTTGAAGCGAGCTCTTGAGACTGCACAGATAATAGCAAGCAGCTGTGGTTCTCTCGAGGTATGAATCATGAAGCTACTTTTCTCAAGCCATAACTAATGTGTTATAACTAGTATGGATGCAATGATTTACCAGCTGAATACATGTTACAATATTCATTGCAGTAGTGAAGGGTATCTAAATGTAGACTTATCTAAGTCTTGCCTTTCCTCAATTGGATTCTACATTGGTTTTTGTTTCTTTGCAATGACAGTCTTAATCAATTGATTGGTCTATATTGATTACCTTTGATTAATGATTTCTTATGTGGATTTGACACTGTCATATTGGTTCGTTCTTAATCTTTGCATTTCTATATTAAAATGCTTTTTGGCTTCTTACGTAAAGTCAATATGGTTCTGCAGTATCAGTTTCCCAAAAAGAACACTTGGTGACTACAAAATTGCTTTGAGGACCAAATGAGCAAACTTAGACCAATTGAATTGATAGTTGAAAGACGCTTTGGTAAAAAATCAGTTGAATACCATAAAAGTTAAGGAGTCAGTAAACAAATGGAGCAACTACGGAAATTGAGATGAAAAAACTTGAAGAATAGGGTGTTAATTAAGAGAAGTAGCTTTAGAATTTTGGAAGAGTGTAGGAGATCATAAAAAAAATTGTTGTTCACAATTTGACTAGGGTATTTTGGCCATAGCTTTCCTAGAGGTGGAGGATTACTTCCTAAATTAGAAGTATTAGAATTAGAGGTGGAGGATTACTGGGTGGAGATGAGGAAGATCATCCCGATTGAGGCGAACAACTTTGAAGTGGAGGATTATTGGGTGGGAAAGGAGAAGCACATCAAAATCACTGAAAGGAGAAAATTTTCCAATCCCGGGTTCTTATCAGGGATCAGAATGTAGAATGGCTGGCGCATGCTATGTCGGAGGCCATGAAGTTACCTTCTGATGTTCATTTCCTGCGCTTGAGAAAAGAAGGTTCAAAGATCTTTTTAATCAGAAGAAAGTCTAATGATAAAGGTAGGTTTATGCTCCTTTCCGAAGTATTCTCTGATGGTAAAGAGAAATCTGTGATGGTGCTGGAGGGAGAAAATGGATGTGGGTGGGACATCTTCCAGGCTGGAATTCTTGCAATTTCAAAATCAGCCTAGGGAATATTTTCATGCTACCTTATGCCAACTGGGTTGGACATGGAGCAGCAGGTAAGGGAGCATGTTACTCCGGAGGAATCTTTTGGCCGGGAGGTAAAACAGGACCTTCCTGAGATTGGGGGTGAGATTATTGAACATGCGGGTAAGCTTGGAATCCGGACTACTTACGGGGGGAAGGAATCTTATGGCCTATGGGAGTTGGGCGGTTGTCTGTAGCTGTCAATGTGGATGGCCAGAATGGGAGGCTGAATGCAGTCATTTGGGAGGCATCTTATAAACAGGTAGAACTTTAAGTTGGAGCAAACTGGAGAACAGATGTGTGGTGTTTCTTCAATCCAAAACAGAGGTCAGGAAGCTCATTAATCTTTGCAGGATGCAAGGGAGCAAAGGAGGTAGCTGGATTGAATTTGAGAGATGGCATCCGGAGATTAATGCTCTGAAAAGTGGACAACTCCTTGGGCTTAAGGTTCAAAATGTCGGTGTCGGTGGAAATATCGGTTCGGCCAAAATAAGACATCTATCGGAAATATCGAAAATATCGAAAAGAAATATTGTAAAAATCGTGGAAACTTAAGAAACATATTCTAATCTAATTACATATATGCACAAGGAAACAAATAGATTCATTAGGAATGATAGTTTGTTTTAATACACTTGTATTTTAATATTCTGTAAAAATACACATGCATACATAATGGTTGACAAAAATATTTTAATCTAACCATATAAGCATAAGGGAACAAGTAGATTCTCTTCCTTTTCTTCTTTCTTATCTTCAACTTCTTTATCTCCCTCCTTTTATTTTCTTTGAAATTTATCGTTTTTTATATAATTTTTTATTATAACACAATATCGATATTAGACAATAATACACTGTGAAAGGGGAATATTCCCTCAAACACACCGACATCGTACATCATGCTGACCAAAAAATGAATTTTTATAATATACTTAATGTTTCATGTCGGTATAGGAATATGTCATGTCGGTCTTGGTAGACATGGATATATGTCGGAAGATATTTAAGATATTTCGAGATATTTGATACCATGCTTGGGCTTCGATGGATTGCTGTTCATGGACTTCCGCTTCATCTATGGTCTATGGGTTTTTTCAAAGCCATTTGCGGGCTGTGCGGGGGCTTTATACAAATGGCAGGTTCGACTTTGAGGTTGAAAGATTGCTCTGAAGCCAGAATTTTGATCCGTTGTGGAAATCTGGATAAAATTCCTAGATCCTTGACGATATTCGATCGAGGAAAAACACACCATCTTGAGATTTACCCGGTGGAAGATGGCCAGAATTTGGGGCTGCCGGAGACGAAAGGTGGGAAGCCAAGAAAATTTGAAATTTCAAAGGGAGACAAAAACCTGCAGGATTGTACAACCATGCGTCTGAAAGAAAGTGGCAGAGAGGGTTGTTCGATCGTTGGGGAGGTGGGTGGCTTCTTCTCCCCGAAACCCACTCCTGTTGTGAAACCAGGGATGGTTTTGAAGGGGAAGGAAATAGTAAAGGGGAGGGATATGGATTTTGTTGGTTGGGGATTAAAAGGAAAGATCGAGGGGCAACTTTGTCTTTCCAATCAGTGGGGACATCTAAATGTGTAGTTGAAAAGAGATGGATCAGGAAATCCCTTGTGACGGAAATTTCGTCTTGGGAGCGAGGGGCATTTTTGGAAACTAGGGATGTGGCTGGTAAAAAAAATTTTAAAGGGAGTTATTGGGGTGAATCGTCAAAGTCTAAGTTAGACCAAGTGGAGCTGGCTTGAGTGGGGTTCAACCAAGAGCCGGTTCATTGTGTTGATAGGTATTTAAGTATTGAGGGATATTACTCTACCCAAATTGATAACCTCTCGGCAATATGCTCTCCACTCGAGGGAGGGAGTTCAGACGAAGAATGGAAACGGATGATGGAGCAGAGTGATATTAATCCAGGGCTCGATTTTCAATTGCAGAAGCTTGATCGGGCTACTTGCGATGCTAATCCCACAGAGCCAGGGTTGACGATGCACTCCCTTTCAAAAGAAATGGCTGGGCAATTGATTCTTTATGATCGAATAGAGCCTCAACCGATTGTGACTGACTGCATAAAGTACTTCCTGTAGAGGAGTCCTAAGAAGGAAATTTGGGATTTGGGGTATGGGGTATGGGGAAGCGAGGGTTTTGGGGCAGGTGGTCAACACATTTACGGAAGCCAATCCCTTGGAGACTTGTGTTGGCGAAAGTCTGGAAAATCAAGGTGCTATTGTGTCATATAGTCTTGTGGATGAGAGGGAGTCTGATCTGCCTGTGTTGGGGAACTCCTGCGATTCTGAGTTATCTGATGGTGGCGTCAATGCTTTAATAGGCTCTCCTCCGAGTGGATATCACTGCACAATCGAGGAGATGGTGAAGCTGGACCATGAGAAAAACAAAAGGGTGGTGGTTTGGGTTGATGATGTGGTGGATGAAAAACCCCTGGCTGAGGTGTTGGATTGGGTGCTAAATTCGATGGAGGTGTTATGTAAAGTCTTGGGTGTGTTGTTTGGAGGTCATGATGCACAAGCATGGGAGCTGTCCGCTGAACTAGAAAATAAATTAAAACCAGCGAATTTATGGGGAGAGTTACAGGAAAAATCGGGGGTGATAAGATGAGTAGAGAAATAAAAAACCTGAGTTGGGGTATTTCTTATAAAAATGGAGATGGGGAGTTGTGGCAGGGGTCTGCGAAGAAGACAAGGGGTTTAAGGAGTGTGCGTCTATGAAGTGTAGCATCCTATTTTGGAATGTTAGGGGTCTGAGAAGTGTGGAGAAGCATAGGTTGCTGAAGGATATGATTATCAAGAGCAAAGCCGAGATAATAATCCTGCAGGAGACTAAGACAGAAAGGGTGGATGCCAGGTTTATTTGTAGTTTGCATTCGGCAAATGATGTGGGTTTTTTAGTTCTTCCATTAGTGGGAGCATCTGGAGGGGTGATCATGATGTGGAATAAACTGTATGTAGAGCTTTGTGATTATGAGGTGGGAAGATTTTCTATTCTATGTTGGCAAACTTAAGGGGGGGAAATCATAAATGGGTGGTCTTTAGGGTGTACAGTCCAACGGAAGGCTCCTTTTTTGGGGATTTCTTGGAAGAGTTACGAGGGATCAGATCAAGGTGGAATTTTCCATGGTGTATTGGGGGAGATTTCTACGAGGTGATGTTCATGATAGAGAGAACTAGAGCAACTCACCGGACAAGGGGAATGGACATGTTTTGTGACTTTGTGGACCAATGGGAGCTGATGGATATTCCTATTGTAGGGACCAGATTTACATGGTCTAATTTCCAGGATTCGCCAACCTTGAGCAAATTGGATCTGTTCTTGGCTTCCGTGGAATGGGAGAACTATTTTGCTCCAGTTAGTGCCTGTTCATTTCCAAGGACTGGCTCGGACCATGTCCCAATCATGTTGAAAGGAGGATTGGGTGAAATAAGATCGGGTCCGAAGCCTTTCCGCTTCCAAAACATGTGGTTGTTACATCTTGGATTCTTTGACCTAATTAGGAATTGGTGGGGGCCAGCAGTGGTTTGGGGCTTGCCGGGACAATGTTTTTGCCTTAAACTCAACGCTATCAGGGAGGCGTTGAGAATTTGGAACAAAGATGCTTTTGGCTGCATTGAAAGGAGAAAAGATCAAATATCTGAAGATATTAAGAGATGGGATATCAAGGAAGCCTAAGAGGGTTTGCAAGAGGAGGAAAGGATTGTTAGGGGGGAGTTATGGCAAGACTTTGAAAGGTTATTAGCTATGGAGGAAGTTACGTGGAGGTAGAAATCTAGAGTTCTTTGGCTTAAAGAAGGGGACAATAATACAAAATTCTTCCATGAAATGGTGACTTGTCAAAGAACAGTGAATGTGATCAATCATATTAAGATTGGTGAGAATCTTGTGGAAGGGGGGGAGGAAATCAAGACTCTATTTGAGGAGTATTTTACAAATCAATATAAGGACAGTAGACTAAGCAGACCTAAGGTGGATGGATTGCAACTTCCGTAAATTGAGGATAGCCAAGCAGCGTGGTGGGAAAGGCCTTTTTCCAAGGAGGTGGTGAAGAAAGTGGTGTGGGCCTTAGAGGGTGATAAGGCTCTTGGACCTGATGGGTTTCCTTTATCGTTTTATAAAGCCTGTTGGGAGATAGTAAGGGAGGATTTGATATTGGTGGTAAAAGATTTCTATGACAGATGTTCTCTAGACAAGGGTAGCAATGCGACTTATATATTTTTGATCCCGAAAAAGGAAGGAACAGAGCAGCTTATTGATTTTAGGCTGGTGAGCCTTATGGGAAGCACCTATAAAATTATTTTAAAATGCCTAGCATAGCAATTGGCAAAGTTGATACTTGGATTGGTTTCCAAGGAACAATGGGCGTTTCTAAAAGGTAGAGCAATGATGGATGGGGTTCTTTGTGCCAATGAGGTTATCGATGCTTGTATCCGAGAAGGAACTTTGG
Organism: Platanus orientalis; assembly: GCA_025762735.1. Classification (NCBI taxonomy): domain Eukaryota; kingdom Viridiplantae; phylum Streptophyta; class Magnoliopsida; order Proteales; family Platanaceae; genus Platanus; species Platanus orientalis. The sequence goes on along the minus strand of JAOXJP010256077.1, from coordinate 14,511 downwards.
GTGTGATTTGCAAATTGGATCTCGAAAAGGCGTAAGATCATGTGAATTGGAAATTCCTTATGTATATTTTGGGTAGGTGTGGTTTTGGTGTTAAATGGAGAGATTGGATATGGAGATGTGTCAGCTTGACAACTTTTTCTGTTTTGGTGAATGAATCTCCGAAAGGATACTTCGGATATAGCAGGGGTCTTCGTTAGGGAGACCCACTATCTCCTCTCCTGTTTTCAATTGGTGGTAGGCGTTTTGGGCCAAATGAGAAAGAGGGTAGTGGAGGTCGGTATGATACAGGGATTCCGAGTTGACAGGGATAATTTGTCGATGTCTCATCTCCATTATGCTGATGACACAATCATTTTTTGTGACAACTCCCAGATGCAGATTACATTGCTTCGATGTGTATTGTGGTGTTTTGAAGTAGTGTCAAGCCTGAAGCTGAATCTTTCAAAGTGTTGTTTGATCCCTGTGGGGGAGGTAGCTAACTTGGACCAGCTTGTAGTGGACTTGGGTTGTTGCATGGGACAATTGCCTACTTCGTATCTTGGTCTACCTTTAGGAGCTACTTTCAAATGAAAGGATGCCTAGAATCTGGTTGTGGAAAGAATTCGAAGAAAGCTAATTGGATGGAAATCTCAATTCCTCTCAAAAGGAGGAAAGTTGACGCTCATTAAGGCGTCCTTAACAAGCATTCCCATCCACTGTCTATCTTTGTTTGTGATCCTCATTTTGGTGATACATAGCTTCGAAAGGATTCAATGGGAGTTCCTTTGGAGAGGAGGTGAGGAGGATAAGGGTTTGCATTTGGTAGCTTGGGATCGAGTGTGCACCCCTAAGGAGAAAGGAGGAACGGGTATTCGCAATCTTAAAAATATGAACGAGGCTTTACTTTGCTAGTGGCTGTGGAGATTTTGTTTAGAGGAAGGGAGCCTATGGCGGCAGGTGGTGGTGGCTAAATTTGGTACTCAAGAGGGGTGGGATCCCATCATTCCTAGGGGTCCCTTGGGGAGAAGTCCGTGGCAAGGTATATTGAAGTTATGGCCCGTCTTTAAGGCTGGTCTAGACTATCTTGTGGGTGATGGCAGAAGAACTTATTTTTGGGATGATGTGTGATGTGGGGAGAGGCCCCTTAAGCTGGAATACCCAGAGGTATACGCAATGGCTGCTGATCCCAAGGCGCTTGTAGCTTCTTATATGCAGCAAAGTGGGGAAGGGACAGTGTGGCTTCCAAGACTAAGGCGAGATGCATTTGATTGGGAAATTACTCATGTTGTGCAGCTGCTAGTCAGACTCAAAGAGTGCCAAATCACCACTGGTCAGGTGGATAGCAGAATATGGAGGGCTGGAAAGGAAGGTCAGTTTACAGTCAAGAGTTGTTTTTAATTATATTGACAAGTAGCCATTAATTCAAGGACCTTGGAAGGAGGTCTGGCATAAGGAGCTGCCCACGAAAATCCAATTTTTCTTATGGACTGCAGTTCAAGGGAGACTTTCTATGATGGACAGATTAAGAAATCATGGCTTCTATTTGCCGAGTGCATGCTTATTTTGTTATAGCAGTGGGGAATCGATTGAGCATATCATGATTCATTGCCCTTACACTGGGGAAATTTGGTGTGGGATTTCGAGTGAGTTTGGTCACTACTTTATAGCTCGGGAGAATTTGATTATGTTGCTAGCCTTGGTATACCAAGGCTCTTAGCGAGTTTGGTAAGAGGATTTGGCGTCTTGTTCCAGCTGCTGTAGGTAGGTCTGTTTGGTTGGAAAGAAACAACAGGGTATTTGACGGGCATGCTGAACCTGCCTACCAAGTCCTCAAGAGGGTAAAGGGAAGGATCATATATTGGGCTAGACGTTGCAAGGGATATGATAGTCTTCCGGAAGTTGCTCTTGTAAAGAATTGGGCAAGGTCCATTGGGGTTTAAGGCTTCTTTGGGGTTGGTGTTTGGGGATGTCTCAATCCCTGTTTCTAGCCTTTTTTGCTGTTTTCCCCCTTTTTTGTACATTCTTCCTTTTTTCCTTTCCTTGATAAAATTTGTTCTCATCAAAAAAACAAAAAAAAATCAAAGAAAGGTCTTGAGCTTGTTTCAGACTCTACGGCATCCCTAAACCCAAACGCCTTGCTGTTTTCCATTTTGAAACTAAAAACGCAGTTCTTTAAAGACCTGCAGCAGTGATAATCTGATAGCGCTTGGATAAACTTATAATTGACTTTTGACTTAAAGAAATTATGCATAAATAACTTTTTAATTTGCAAACCAAATGCAAAAACATAGGGACTTATGACTTCTGGAGTGCTAGAAGTCATAAGTTGTTAAAAGTAAGTTTATCCAAACGCTTACTGTTTGCGGTCTTAAATCATAAGATCCACTAATCTTAAGCCTTGTGGCAACTTTACACCCCAAGCCTTTCTGTTTCTTTGGTCTGAACCTCTAAACCGACACTCTGGTTCTTCTGCACATTCTGTTTTGAGCCCAAAACTACAGCCTGTCTCCTTCATTTAAAATTCCTGCAGATCAAACTCTGATTCATATACTTGATCTATTACTGGTTTATCCCCTCTTTTCTTGGTCGGTACATCTACAGAATCCTTTTGATCTCTTCTCATACTTGCGGCAGTCAAGATTGAACCTTCCTTGTTCTCTAACCTGAATTGCTATCTTTCTTACCACAACCTCTAGTCAAATTGAACCAGATTTCTACCTTGTTAATCTTCTATCATACCCTGTTTAATCAGCCCTGCTTTAACCTTTATTCCAGTCCTATTCTTCCCTTTCTTTCACTTTAATTCCTTTCATAAGCCATCAGCCTTATATAGCCTTCTACTGGTGTTCAGAATTCTGATTTTATAGAACTCGTATACTGCTATTATCAAACCAGTACCCTGTTGGGTATCTTATCAGTCTCGGATAAAGGTGTATGTCTCAAAACTTGCTGTTTTGGGTACCCCTATGCTTAAAAGAATTTCTAATCTAGTTGGATACTGATAAATCATTGTGTTGAGCCTGTTATCATCCCTTTCTTTATTGGGTTAGTTGCTGCAATCAGTTTTCCTGAGTCAAGGTTTATATCTTGGATATTGAATTGATATTCTATTCTGATTTTAAGGTTAACAATGTGTGAGTGTGTTTTTAGACTCTTGGTTCTTCATAAATGGCGTTTGAGAGCCTGTCCTAGTCTTTGTGGACCCATTAACCCGCAGGTTAGCAGCCCATCACTAGGCTGTCCTGCATCAGATCATTTGGTGGGTTTTGGGAAAAGAGAGGGGTAACAAGTTAATATATTGACTATATCAAGGATATGTATGATATAGAATGTTCAGTTGTGTTAAAAGTTAGAACTTGGGGAGAGACAAGTGAGGGTTATTTATTTTTATTATTATTTGTGTATCATAGTAGGTTACACCAGAGTTCAACATTGAGCTATATCTCTTGAGTTGATTAGGCACATATAGGAGAAGGTCCGAGGGTGTATTTTGTCGCCAATGATATAGTTTTGATTAATGAGACTAAAGAGGGGGTAATGCCATGCTAGAACTATAGAGAAGCATTTTAAAATCAAAAGGCTGTTAGATAAATTGGATTAAAATAGAATATATGGAATGCAATTTTAGTAAAAATAAGACTTTAAATGAGGGAGTAGTTAAGATTAATAACTCAGGGAAGGGAGAGATTGAAGAGGGTGGTACTCAGAGTTAGAGTGGGGTGGATGAAGCGGAGAGGTGCTTTTGTGGTGCTGTGTGATCAACACATACCATTCATTTTTTTTATTTTTTTTGATGGAAGAAAAAATTTATAAGAAAAGGGAGAACTCCCTAAGAATAAACAAGGCTCAACACATACCATTCATGAAGAGGAAATTTTATAAGATGGCTATAAGAGCAGCCATGCTCTATGGAGATGAATATTGAGCAACTAAGAAACAACACATAAAAAGAATTAGTGTAGCTGAGACGGATGAGTGGCAAGAGTAGCAAGGATAAAATCAGAAATGAATGCATTCGTGATAATTAGAAGTAGCACCAATAAGTGATACGATGGGGGAAAGTCGACTGAGATGGTTTGGTCAGGTGCAACGAAGACCAAACACAAAAAAAAAAAAAAAAAAGAGATGGTGCAAGTTTAAAGCATTAAAAGGACAATTTGAAGGCATGAGTGCTTCTATTTAATAGAAGTTATGGCTTAAGATTGAGTGGAATGGAGGAACAAGATTCTTGTAGTCAACCTCAAGTATTATGGATACATCTTTGAGTTGAGTTGAGTGCAAAACAATATGTAATGGTTTATATATTATATGTGTATTTATCATGGTTCAAAATAGCGGAATCAGAGTTGGGATCGGTCATGGCCAATCCAGATTGAGATCGGGATCAGATCGGCCTATCCAGTGCAAAATTTATACAGTAATTTCAAGGATCGGCTGATCCAGATCGATCTTGGATTGGATCGACCGATCCCAATCCGGATCGGAATTGGCCGATTCTTGAAACCATGGTATTTATATCTGTGTGTATATAATATTATATTATTTTACTTATTGGGAAAAAATATTATATTATTTTATTTTATTTAATGGTTTATTGATGGGAAATATGACAATGAAGAGAACCATTTCAAGACATGTGGAGATTAGACTTTACAAGAGAAGGTTTTGCTGGAATGATTTCTGTGGAGAAACTCAACCAATAAAAAAGGTACCTCCTTGGTTCAGATATAGAGGGGGTTTAGAGAGAGACGTTAGTATGGAAGACTATAGATGTCATGGAAGGGGCACACACTGGAGCAGAAAACTTATTTGGCTTTAAATAAGAAGTAGAGCAAGAAATCAAACTTCAAAGAGGTAAAGGGGAAATATTAGGTCTCAAACAATGGGATTTTGTTCTCAATTGAAAGGAAGGACGGTATGGATGCCTTATTATCGAAAAGGAACAGGTTTCCTGAAATAGAGCTCAAAGGTATGGCATGCGGTGCTAAATGAAGTTGGTCTTGCTTGGGTATTTCCTCAAAGTATTGGGGAGTTTTTTGGTGGATGGCACTTGAGGTCTGAGGAGAGCTCCTCTTGCTCTTAAGTCTCGGAATGCTTTGAGCTTGGTCCTCCCGGCAGTGTGGTGGTTCATTTGGTTGGAAAGGAACCAAAGAGCATTTGAGAACAATGCGGAGCTGGCTTACTATGTATATAGAAAAAGCTAAAGATAGATTTTGTATGTGGATTGTTAATTGTATAGGGTTGGGGAAATCTTTTGCTGATGTAAAGAAAGGGTGGGGTAATATTTTCCGAGATTCTAGTTTTTTGTTATCCCCTTGTTGGGTTTTCTCAGTTGGGGATGTCTTATCCCCACCTTTTTAATAAAATTTCTCTTATCAAAAAAAAAAAAAAAAAGAAAGCTCAAAGGCATAATAGTAAATGATTGTTTCCATTTTTTGTGGGTCTGCCTTTTGGTTGTTTTGACCATGGGATGTTGAACAAATCTCTAAGGGCTGTTGAAAATGGGGAAAAAACTACCTGTTAAATATTTTTGTTAAAAAAACTATATTTTCAATTATAATTTTTATTTTTTACAAAATAAATATGTGGCTGATTTCTAGATTGGCCATTTATTACAAATTGGATTTGTTACCTTATAAATCTTCAAATTACTCATTCATCCTTGTAAATTTATCAAATCAATGTATATTCATTGATTTGAGTTAGGCTTGTGCTAAACTTAAAAATTACATTTGGAAAGAACTTAAAAGAAAATTTCAATAAGGTTGGGGCTAAAATCTTCTTATGAATGAAGTTAATGATTTTCATTATAGAAATCGACACTTTTTTGGGAGGAGTTAAGGATGTTTTTCGGTTGAAAATTCCTCCATTGCATTCAACATGTAACCTTATAACATGTGAGAAGTTGATTTTGCACAAGACATTGAAAAATGTGAAGTTTAGGCCGATAATATTGTGATAAATTGGCTGAAAGAAAAAATATAAATTTGGGAATAAATCTGTAGATAAAGTACCTAACTTTAATAATAAAGTAAATCTGAAGATAATTTTGCTATTTCAAAACACTGGACGTATGAAACATGAATTTTTGCAGGGAGGGTAGGAGAAAATAGAACTATAGTTAATTTAAGAAAAATGTTTGATTTTGGGAATAGCCAGAATTCTTTTATGAGCATCTTGGGAATTTAAGTTGGTCTTCTGTTTTTCATTCCTTTTGAGTAGTTAATTTTATGGTATCTGAAACCTTATATGCTTGCTTGTTTGTCCATGTCAGGTTATCCAAGATTGGGACCTTAGAGAAAGACATCTTGGGGATCTTCAAGGTTTGGTATTTCATGAAGCAGCTGAACTTAAGCCTAATGCTTATCAAGCTTTTTTATCTCCTCGAACAGATCAAGAAATACCTGTAAGCCTGTCTCTTTGTGAATCTTTTATATCCTAAATTATTCTATTTGCTTTGAACAATTAAATTGTTAAGCTTTAACTATATGAAAATAGTTAGAATGGCATTAACATGGTTCAAATAATACATTTCACTATCGATGCACTCTATATTGTCAATCATGTTATTCTGAAATTTAAGCTGATGGAACTTGGTTTTGTTAGTGTAATTGGGGTACTGTACTGAAATATCTACTCTGCAATTCCTAGACCATGAGTTACTTTGGTTCAAAGCATTGTAGGTCCTATTAAGATCATGTTAAGTGTATATTTCAGCTGAGTACTAAAATTATCAGCATCAAGGATGAACAATTCTAACTTATCAGGAAAAGGAGGGGAGGGAAAAAAGGAAAAATCACTGTGTCATAAATTTGAAAGTAACTTTTAAGAAACGGAGTGTCTTAATCTTCTAATCTGGAGGTAAAAACTTGGATGGCTTAGGAAACAAGGTTAATCGTCTAAGAAAGGGAAGCTTTGAAAAGGAGAGTTTTGTCTTTTGATCTCTCTTCGCTGGTGTTGTTGGTTTAAGCTCAAGAACACGCCTATGGCCCCGCTGTTGGCCCGTGGGATCCTGGAAAGAAGAAACCATCGAGAAGGCATAATAAGTGGGAGATTGTCAATCAAAACTATATTTGAAAGGAGGTCGAGGCTCCTACATCTCGGTCGCCTAGGCCATATGCAGAGGTCGTTGAGCATAATTTCTGGCTAGAGAAAAGGAGGTGTTGATTTCGATGAAGGGTTGCACTCAGGTGTTGGAAATGGACCGAGAGGAGGCGATTGATCGAATAAAGCAGATGGGCTCTACTATCCTTGTGGCCATAATTGACAGAACTTCCCACAGTCTTCCGATGCTTTCAGCATGGGGGAAAAAGGTTTAGGTGTTAAGAGAGTTTCACGTGCAGTGTATGCCAAATGGATTACACCTCTTCTCATTCCCATTGCCTAAAGAAGCCCGTCAGGTTTTATAGGAAGGAAAAAAAAGGAATGGGGAGGTTGTAGATTTCTCATGGACGTGTGGCATCCCAGAGCGGGGTGCTAGGGTTATGGCTTGAGAGAGGAATGGGTAAGGATTTATGGGTTCCTAATGCATCTAGGGACAAAGAAGGTCATCAGGGCCATTGGCGCCATTTAAGGAGGATTTATCAAGAGTGATCCAAAGCCACAGGATATCTTTTCAGTTGAATGGCTAAGAATATTGGTGTGAAGTCAGGGGGTGGCCCCCTCTCCCTTTGTCATAAAGGATGGGTTACATTCTTATCAACTGTCAATTTCGTCGGAGCAGAAAGCCTGTATTCTAGACCTGGTTAGTGGGGATCCTGTTAATTTGAGGCATTGGGTGGTGGAAGGAGGGAGGCAGTCTCAGAAGGAAAATTATATAAGGTCTCGAGCGAGTGGGAACCTCTCTATGGCGAAATGGGAACCTTACATATTCTTGTCAATGAAAGGCCTGCTGGTTGTCAGGCAGTTGAGAGGGAAAGCCAGCTTACGGAAAATGTCAAAAGAAAACAAGGGGGATGTCAGAGAAATTTTCCATTAAGAGAAGTGGAGCCAGAACCAATGTTGATGATTGGGTGGATGTGGGAAGAGGTAGGTCGGCTTGTACGCAAGTCGTCATACGGGAAAAAAAGGGATAGCCGAAGGAATTAAAATTCAGATGGGCAACGGTCTTATTTTAATTCTTTAGCTGGTGACAACGACAACACTATTCACCCATATTTGGAAAAGTTGGTCGAACCGGTGGTGGTTTAATCCAAGGTTCACGCCAAGGATTATAGGGTTTTTGAGAGGACCAACAGCATTAAGCCAATCTTGTCAGGAAAGAAGGACCAATGGGGGAAGTTAGGCCGAACTTTGTTGAGTTCAAGGATCGGAGAGGGCCAACTTCCTTTTTGATGGGCTCCCATCTAGCTTGAAAGTCCAAGCAAAGGGGTAAGGGGTATCAGGGCAAAGAAGGGATTCTACTATGCATCATAAAGCCCTTAAAGAATCCAAGTATCCTCCTCAGCAAAGCGAAAGACCATCTCAATTTACTTCCACCCCATCTTTGAGAAGGCACCACGAAATGGGATTGTTATCTGGAAGGACCAAGCTTAAGTTAGATTGAAGAAATTGCCAGAAACTCCTATAAAGGTGAAGGCATCATGATAAAAACATAAAAGGTCTCTTCTAATTCGGAGTTTGGGGGTTGTTTCCTGAAATAGGTATCGCATTACAGGAAAATAATCTGGAGGAACGAGAGTGCTGAGAGGGGAGCCTATCGAAGATGGGACCCTTGCATTCGCTAGAGCTGAGGATTATCATGTCTGAGCCAATGCCATCCTTGATTTGATGTGTCAATCTACCTCTAAACCCATTGGAACCAAGAGGGTATCATGGGCGGATCAAGTGGAAGATATGATTGTTGAGGGAATAACAGATGTGTCTAAGTTTGATGGAATGTCATACTCTTCAGGGAATGATTAGGTATGCCAAGGTCTTGAGTAGGAGCTAGAATACGAAGAAATTCGACCACTGTGCCTCCTTCCTCCCCTTTGTCTTTTAAGTGGTTGGTGAGGAATGTTAGTATTTTAGGCGTAAAATGGGAGTTTCCTTTTCAGGCATCAAATACAAAGTGGAAGAGCTATTTCAGGAAATAAAGAGGCGTAAAAGTAACAAAATCAAACAAAATACCAACCCTCCAAAATGCATAACTAATTAAGGGAGTCGATGGAGTTGAAAAGGCTTATGTCTTCCATCAGTTATGACATGCATTCGAAGTTAGTGGATCGCCACAAGAGTCACCAGTGTAGTGAAGGGAAGGGGTGGGGCCCACGTGGCATGTGGGTGGGAGCCACACTTGTGATCCTTGTGGTAGCCAAGTGGAAGACGTATAGATCATCTTAGATTTGATTTAATTAGTATTTGATTAGGATTTAATGTTAAACATTATCTTTTATTTCTTTTGAATTTATGTTAAGGTCCTTATGTAGTTAGGAGTCTTTAAATCAAAGTTGTAATCTCGTTTTTCTTTTTTAGGTCATATTTTGGAGGGTCAAAACTCATCCGTTTGGATTGATTTTGGTGTCATTTGAAAGGTTATTTAGTTACCGTTTCAATGAGACCAAAATCTTGAGAATCCAATGTGATTTGAGAGAGTTATAGCCAAAATACTGGCAAGTGTCACTCAAAACCGGGATTTAGTTAATTTAGAGTTTTATTTTTTTAGTTAGTCTAATTAAAGTGGGATTTGGAAAGATTGGCTTGTAAAGTCTATATATATACTTGTAACCCACAACTTTATGTATGAAATTGATGAATAAAGAATTTTCTTGCATTTTAGTTCTTGCTAGTATGTTATTCTTTTGTGAAGTCTAAAACCAGGAGTGGTGTTCTGTAAAGGTGGATTCCTTGGGTTTATTCAAGCTTGGTGGAGGTCAAGATCCCCTGTTTTAGGTTTGGAAAAGCTTCAAATTAGGTCTTCATCTCTCTTTTTTTTCTTTAATTTAAAGTGTGTTCTTACTTCCGCTATTTTACTTGGCTTTTATTTGAGATTCTTGGCTATCATTCTATATCGACTTTGATATCATCTCCATTGTGTTGCATCATTTTTTGCTTTATAAAGAAGCTTTAATATGTGAAGAACAAGCTGGTTGTTTGGAACAAAGAAACTTTTGGGACAATCAAAGTCAATAAACAAAAGATTTGGGAGGCTATTCAGGAAATTGACAAAAGAGTGGAGGAAAGTGGGGTTCTAGTAGAAGATGATTTGAGAAGGAAAAATTCCCTTTTGGGGGAAATGGATGTGTTGTTGAGAGAAGAGGAGCTCAATTGTAAACAAATAACTAAATATAAATGGCTCAAAGAAGGGGACAATAACACCAGTTTTTTTCACAAAGTGGCTAATGGAAAGAAAAAGAAAAACTTGATCTCTAAAGTGCTCATTCATGGGGAGGAAGTTAAAGAGGAGGAAAAGATCAATGACGCAACTATAAGTTTCTTTTTTGGGCTTTATGCTAAGGAAAACATGGTCAAGCCTTATATTGATAATCTTTTCTCAAGGTGTGTGAATGAGGAAGAAGCTGTTCGGCTTGAATGTCATTTTTCAAAAGAGGAAATTAAAGAAGTTGTTTTCAGTATTGATAAGGAGAAATCTCCAGGGCCGGATGGTTTCTCTTCCCTCTTCTACCAAGAATGTTGGGAGATTGTGAGAGAAGACCTTTTGGAAGTATTCAATGAATTCTATGAATAGGGAACCATAAATAAGAGCACAAATGCTACTTTTATTGTGCTTGTCCCAAAGAAGGAAGATGTTAAGGAATTCATTGATTTTTTGCCAATTAGCCTTTTTAGTAGCTTATATAAAATTATTGTGAATGTCTTATCCTTAAGGATGAGGAATATGATGGGGGATTTGGTGTCTTTTGCTCAGGGTGCTTTTGTGAAAGGTAGGAAAATTATTGAAGGTATTTTGATCGCTAATGAGTTAGTTGATGAGAGACGTAGATCAAATGAGAAGGGCTTGGTGTGTAAAATTGATTTGGAAAAAACCTATGACAAAGTGGACTGGGACTTTCTTCAGTAGACTTTGGAGAAAAAAAGTTTTGGAAAGAGATGGACTCAGTGGATAATGGGATGCCTTAATCAACATCACTTTTCAGTAATGATTAATGGGGTTGCAAAAGGTTTTTTTTCCTTCATCTAGAGGGATTAGATAAGGGGATCCTTTATCTCTATTTCTTTTCACCTTCGTGGTAGATGGGTTTAGTGCCTTAATATCGAGAACAGCTAATTCTGATCTTATAAAGGGTTTTAAAAGTAGTAATTTGGGTCCTTTGGTCTCCCACTTACAGTTCGCTGATGATACTATTTGTTTTGTGGAAGCTTGTGGTGATCAAGTTGTAAATTTGAAGTTTATTTAAAAAATGTTTGAATGTATCTCGGGGCTTAAGGTCAACATTGCAAAATATAGTATGCTTGGGATAGGGGTGGATGAGATTGCCCTTAATTCATTTGCGGATAATTTTGGTTGTAAGGTTCAGCAATGGGCTCTTAAATACTTGGGAATGCCGTTTGGGGGAAATCCTAGAGTTATCTTCTTTTGGGACCTTGTGATGGAAAGAGTAAACAAAAGATTGACGGGATGGAAGAAGTCTTATATTTCCTTGGGTGGAAGAATCACGTTAATCAAAGTAGCTTTGTCAAATGTGCCTATTTATTATATGTCTCTTTTCAAAATGCCAATCAAGGTGTGTAAAATCCTTAAGAAGTGTTAACGGGATTTTCTTTGGGATGGAGGGAGAGATAAAAAGGATTATCTAGTGAAGTGTGATGATGTCTGTGGGCCAAAGGATTATTGTGGTCTTGGAATTGGGCATCTCAGGGAGAGGAACTTGGCCCTGCTTGGGAAATGGTTATGGAGATTTGTTGAGGAAGATGACAGTTTTTGGCAATCCATTATTCGTAGCAAATATGGGATGGATTCAAATGGTTGTGATTGTTGTTGTCGTAGTTCTCCCTTTATGTCCTTGTTGTGGAGACAAATTATCAGTCTCTATCCTTGTTTTCTTCCTCATATTTGGTTATTGGTGGGTAATGGTAAGTGGATTAAATTTTGGACTAACCTTTTGTGGGAGGACTAATATTTATCTATTCATATCCTCGTCTGTTTAGCTTATCTACCCATAGGGATGCGGTTATTGCAGATGTTCTTTCTCCTTCCCTTAGTGGTCATCTATGAAATCTGACTTTCGACAGAGACTTGTTTGATTGGGAGGTTGACCTCTTTGCTCCCCTGGGGTCTAAACTGGAAACTGTCTTCATTTCTAATTCTTTTCCTGACAAATGGGTTTGGACTCTTGAGTCGTTTGGGATTTTCTCTTGTAAATCTTTTTTTTAAAGCATTAATTCCTACTCATAATTTTGATAAGTCTTTTCCTGCTACAAGGATTTAAAATCCCCATGCTCCCCCAAAGGTCAAAGCTTTTATGTGGTCGACAGTACTTAATTGTATAAATACTATGGATGTTCTCCAAAAAAGAAGACCCAATTTGGCTTTATCACCTCAGTGGTGCATCTTATGTAAGAATGACAGTGAATCTCCCATACATTTATTTATCCATTGGAGCTTTACAATGGATATTTGGAATTATTTTTCATCAAAATGGGGAGAATGCATGTGTGGCCTAATGACATTAAGAGCTTCATTACCTAATGGCATGAAGGGAAAAGGGAATCGGGCCAAATTATTTTGGGATAGCTAGCTTCATGGGGTGATGTGTAGAATGTGGAAAAAAAGAAATAGAAGAATTTTTTAAGATAAGTTCACATCCAGAGTTGATGTTATTGATGGTATTGTGCGAGATATGAGAAACTAGCTTATAATCCTTAAGGAATTTCAAGATCTTTCCCTCTCCTCTTTCTTTAGAGATTGGTTTTCCTCTCTCAAGTGGATAAATCAAAAGAAGAATAGTTGTTTTGCATAATTGGATCCCTCTTAAAGTTGGTTGCTTCAAAATGAATTTTGGTGGTGCTTCCAAAGATAACCCGGGGAAAGCTGGCTTTGGTTGTGTGATTAGGGACCATAATCATAATGTTAGTGCTATTTGTGGGCCGCTTGGAGTTTGTAATGCAATAGAAGCAGAATCAATGAGCCTTTTAATGGAACTAAGGGAGATTCACCGCCTTATGCTAAAAGATTGTGAGGTTGAAGGAGATTTGGCAATGGTGATTAGTAGGGCACGGGGAATTATTTAGGCTCTTGGGAATTGGCTCCTATCATTTATGAGAGCAGAGAGCTTGTATTTTTGTTATCTATTCCTTTGATCCATATTGATAGGAGTGAGAATGAGTTGGTTGATAAGCTAGCTAATTGAGGGGTTAATGCTCAATCAATCTTTTTGAGAAGCTGTCTTCATGAAGGTTGTCTATAGGGTGTTTCCCCCTGTTGTATTTTAGTTTTTTCTCTCATTTTCTTTAATAAAGTTAATTATCCAAAAAAAAAAAAAAACATAATAGAGATTATAAATAGGCTAAATGAGAGAAAGAGTAGGTTGTTTAAATGCCCTTTCTGATTTGGCATTCATACCAAATTTGTTGGTATATGTTGTCAAGCATAATGCAAGGAAAAAATAAAGCTTCTATAATGTGTTTTTTTGGTTTTCAAGTAATTTCTTTGAATTGATTTCTAGCGTTTTTGTACATTTTAACACTTCAAGTAGAAATGTCTTAGGTTTTGTCCTTTGGACTAGGCATGGCTGCAGGATCTAAGTTTCTCTAATTATATTTTTTTTGTTTTAGTTTATTTTATCTTATCAAAGTTTGATAATTTGGTGAAAGTGTTGGCTTGGTGATGCCTCATACCTGGGCAAAGTAAGCCGGAGCTCTGGCATCTATATTTGGGCCAGGCAAGTGCTAGCTAAAGCTGGTCTTGCCACAAAGCAGGTTCCAATGATTGGGCCAAGAAAATAACCTTGAAGGGTTTAATGCCTTTCTCTTGGAAAGTAGCTCCATGGAGGTTTTCTATATAGAGATCGTGTGTATGTCTCTTTAGTTGTGGCACCTACTTACTAGAAACTTTATTTCTATTCTGAAAAGAGGAAATTGTTACAAGTTTAGGGAGAGTAAAAAAGGGTGTTAAAAGTAAAACCCATAACAAGAAAAAAGTAAAAGAAAAAAAAGGCTATATACCAATTGATGCGGACAATTAAGCAAGACTTGTATATGGACCCCCACCTAAAAGATCATGATTTAAATTTACATGTTATGTGGGGTCAATTAAAATTTTATAAGAGGTGGGTAATTTTGTAATAAGGTCAATAGTGTCATGTTTAGTTTAGTATTTTTGGGTTTTTAGTTGTAATCCCGTTTTTTATGTTCAACCCACTTTTTCAAAGAACAAAACTTGACTTTTTTGCTTGATTTTGGTGTAATTAGATAGGTTACTCAGTTACATTTCTAATGAGACCATTATGCAAATCCGAGGTGATTTGGAAAAGTTATGCCCAAATTACTAAGGGGTTGTAAGCACCCAATTTTGGCGCAATTCTAGTTCCGGCGTTTCTCTTCGGGTTAGCAGACGGGCAGAGCATTTTCTTTGTTTCTTTCTTTCCTTTC
>JAOXJP010256066.1:0-21488 GCA_025762735.1 Platanus orientalis | reverse complement strand
TAGATTTCTACATATTTGATTAAATGCTTGAGTAGCACTTTGTTGCACACACACACTTAAAGAAGATTAAAATCAATTCCAACATTGGCAAGAAGGGGAAATTAAAATTTGATATCTTATTCACCCCCTCTAGGATAATATTAGAGACATTTCAATAAACTAATTAATCAAAGTAGGAATGAGGGTACATCAAGTTTATTAAACATGTATTTTTACTATGATTCGGGTACACACATATCACAAGGTAACCACAAGAATATCTAAAGTTGATCAAGTTGAATCATACATAAGCTATGTGCTATATGCCACATGCTAAGTACTATATGCAAATGGATAATAATATATGTGACACATGGAAATCACAATAGTATTTCATTATCTAAATATAAACAAACTATGAAAGGTCTCCAACAAAAAAATTGCATAAACCATGTAAGTTTCCGACAAAGCATAGTATATATAAACCATAAAAGGGTCTACAACATAGCACATCACATATATTGGGCCACTAGGACCATCTTCGCCTATAATGTGACTCAGAGATTAGGTACTAATAGCTATAAAGGTTAACCCATAAAGAGGTGTCCAAGGTCGTAAGACCAATAGGCATGACGACTGTCTTCACCTATTAATGTGACCTAGTGATTGGGTACTTATAACCATAAAGACTAACCCACAAAGGAGTCTCTAGGGTCATAAGACCAATGGGTACGATGGTCGTCTTCATATATTAATGTGATCCGGTGATTGGGTACCTATAGGCATAAAGGCTAACCCATAAAGGGGTCTTTGGGCCCAAGAAAGGAAACCCACATAGGGGTCTATGAGACTACATCTAGCTAACCCATATAAGGGTCTTCGGAGTCATAAAGACCATACACATATAAATGTCACAAGGACCAATCCACTTAGGTGTCTCTGGGCCTAAAAGGTCATATTCCTGCATAGGTGTATCATACCAAATCCTCACACCCAAAACCATGTTTTTGTAAACTAAGGTAGATACTATATGATCATACCATTTAAAATATCTACATGTTCTATCTCACAAAGAGTCTAAGAATGTAATAGAAAATCACATGAAAGGGGTCAAATGCCAACATGCAAGTGAAGGTACTTGGCCTATAACTATGGGGCATAAGGGATGCTCATGGATGTAGAATTGTTTTATGGAAAAGTCGATGCAGGTTAAAAACTAAGTGTCTCAAGTCTTTTAAAAATACTCAAGTATAAATCTCATGTAAAGAGCCATATAAAAGTTACGGAGTAAACCACGTCAATGATAACATGCATATGCCACTAAGATATATCACATGATGTAAATAGTAACATATCCACATGATGATTAATAGAATTAACACAATTTATCATGGTGTAATATGAATCGAATGAAACATGCCAAAGAGAGTAATAAACTAATATATAAAGTCAATAAAGAATCACAAATTTTCATAAGCCAACATATATTTGAAGGAATTTATCATATGAGTCATTAGGCTCATGTAAGGAATCTAAAGACATCCAAGAAACATGTGAGTAATATAGAAAATTTGTAAAAGGCATTTTATTAAACATGTAAAGTGCAAGAATTAAGAGATTCAAGAGAAATCAAAGGAGAAACCTAATCTTCACCGTGAGAACCCTTTTAATCCCTACGACATAATGAATCAAGCTTCTAAACTCCTTCGCATATGTTAGAGACCATTCAAACCATCCCACAAAGCTCTATTCACAATAACATAACTCCAAAACTCAAGAATATCATGAAAGCCAACAAGAAAATACTAACCGACATGTTCATATCCAGGAATCATGATCAATCCCTAAAAAATCAACATTCTTAAAAATAAATAGAGATGAATCCACAAACATCAAATCTAAGATCCTAAGAAAGGAAAGTGACCATAAAATACATATTCAACTCACCAAATGCTTAAACCTTCAATGTACAAGAAGATCCTTCTCCAAAATCCCTTTGCCTTTGTCAATCCTTCCTTACTCTATGATTGAACAAGGTATTCTATGGTTAGAACACATAGAATAAGTTAAAAAAATAAGAATCTATGCTCATTTAAGCTAAATGTAGGAAAAAAAACATCTATCTTAGCTCAAGAACTTCTTTAATTTCTCTAAGTTTTTTTCTCTTCGTTCTAATGAGGCTAAATGACCTTAATTGAGTGTAAATAGGGTTTTAAGTTGTCCTAGATGAGTTTCCACATGTGTGGAGGTCCAATGATTGAAGATCACGTCAAAATAGGGTCAAAACCTGTAATTTTCGCACTTTCAACTTTTTTCCCCCAAGCCTTGTTCGATTAGGCACTTAGGGGATTGATCAGGGAGTGACCATAGGGAGATTCACCATGTTGCATAATCAATCATGAGATTCACCCATGTCCATGATCGATCATGCATGGTTCCTAGGTTTTTGAATTTTTCTCAGCTCTGACACCCTGCAGTAAAACGGACATAACTTTCTTTAGAAAACTCATTTTTGCGATCTGTTTATTATGTTGAAAACTAAACTTCAAGATATTTTCAAAAATATATGTCTTGTATCTTAATTCACTCGGTATTGGTGTTGGTGGGCTTGAGAAGTTACCCCAAATACATAATCAGAATAACTTTTGAACTTGACAGGTTCGAGTTCAAACTTGGGCCTAACTCTTCTAAATCAGTCTATAGAGTTCTTAAACCATCATATGGTCTTTCTAAAACATGTGAAAATATAATTTTATCCTTACAGGGAATAATTGCAATTTACATGATTAGCATGTAAATCCTTTCTCCACATATTAAAAAAAATAAAAATTTTAAATATATTTTATTCAAGTGATAATTGTTATTATATTTATTCTTTTTCACATCTTATGCTTTATAGTGTCAAGGGACTTACTTATCCTACTAGGTGCTTTGACTACTGCCATTGAAAACCTTGGTAAAGATCTATTTTACCCCTGTATATTGTCAAGCCTTTATTAATGGAACTATCAAATATGACATTTTTTTAAATTTCTGTAGTTTTTTTAGCTTCCCTCATTTCCTGATTTTTGACCATACCTATGTTGAATAAGTTTAAGGATTTGCGATCTGCTTACAGTCCCTTCTTGTTTTGGTTCTTCTATGCTCTATCTTGCTGCTTTCTTATTTAGCCAACTAGCCTTGTGAAACATTTTATGCAACTAGTTTCCATTGCCCCATTCAACTAGCCTATCTAAGTCAAGTCAATAAGATGTAGATCCCCTTAGAAATTGCATATCTAGGTTAGTTGTACTAGTTTCCAATTGTCTTGACTTCTGTTAATCTACCTCAGTAACTTCCAGAAGATTATTCATAGTGTTTTTTCTAGGTTACGATTCCATTAACTTTTTTTATTTTCAGCGTTTTTATATTCAACGCAGTTTTAATTTCTATGCTATTAACGAATAGATATATAGTTGCTTACTTAAAATGTTGCTAAGCAAATTTGCTTCTAACAATATTGATTTAGGACTTAACTTTTTTCTAATTATACTCTTCACACTGCACTTTAAGATCAAGTGATAATTTAAGACTTGCTGGTATTATAATTGTTAATGCAGAAGCTTTCGCTCTTGGTTACTAAGGCATAGAAGGATGTGCACTAGAAGAGTGTTTAGGTGAGACTCCCCATTTCCTGAAGATTACTCTCTTTCTCTCTCTTTGTACAACCTTTGACCTAAAATTTTTGGTGTTGCCTCTGCTCAGGCTATAAAGGAGAGGATGGGTCCTTGCCCAGAGTGTAGGAATGCCACAAGGTCTCAGTAAGGGATTAAATTGATCTGTGATGCTTTGACAGATGAGGTTCAATTTGTATATTAGTTGGGTAATGCTCATTTCCTATGTGACCATGACATCACAATTGATCAATTTTAATCTTGGTTTAATTTGTGGAATGGAATAGGCTTGAGCATGTAATCTGTGTTCTTTGTCACTACTATAACCTGATCCAAGGTTATCGGTTTTCTTAAGCAATCCATGTAATACCAAGTTTACACAATATAAGCTTCCATTGTTCTTTCCTGGAAAACTATTTGACTTTTGACTCCAAATGCTATATGGAACTTGTGGCTTCTATTTGAGTTGATTATAATTTGAATCTTATCAACCATTGCAGTTGTATACGGTTTAACCCAACATTTAGTATACATTTATGCAAAGGCTCCTACAATAATCTACATGATCAATTGTAGGTTTGGACTATTATATCATCTGATTAGTACAACTTTGACAAAAAGTTCCACTGGGTTTAGATTTGTTCTCAATTGATGGGTTCTAAAAGCATAGGTGTCTATCAATTAGATGTTGGGTTTTCCAAACAGTTGATGCATCATTTGTCTCCCTACACTTTTGGCATTACCTTATTCCCTAATCTCCTAACCTCACCTTTTACCAACAGGAAGTATTTGTGCCTGCTAGTCTAGACAGCAAGACATTAGCAGGCCCTGGAGGTGTTTGTCGATGTTGCTTTGTTTCTTTCAAGCCTAGGGTAACGGTTTTTCAGCCATTGCTTGTTTCAAGGGCAAGCAATGGAATGAGAGTAGAAAGATATACTACACAATAAAATTTGGTATACTAGTCACCAAGTTTGATAGGTGAGAATAACATAAACTATTGGAAATATAGGCTTGTTGAAAATTATCTATAGTAGAAGAAGAGAAGAATTTGTAGAACTTATCGGTTTATGAAAGTGGTGGACAGAGGCATGAAAATGCACTTTATTTGAATTTGAATTTTTCCCTCTTTTGAGTCAATTTATTAGTACTTAAGGTTTTGATGGTCCCTTGAAAGCTCTCTCGAACTCAAGTACATCCCCAACTTAGTCACATACAAAAATACAAGAATATTTAAACAAGAAGAAAAAGATAAAGTATCATAGTAGTCTACCGAAATGTCTCCACTTTAGTAATATAAAATAAGGAAACTTAAAGAGTAAGAAATGTGAGTGAGAGACAAAACTTTAATGTTTTGGCTCATTCTAGTGCCACTTCAAACAGTCATAAGGCTTAAGCCTTAAGCAACAAAATAAATATATATAAAAAAAAGAAAAAAGTAGACAAGGCTCAACCACTTGTCTTGAAAATGACAAAATAATAACCAAATAACATTTCCCAACATCTCATATAGAGATTTGGGGGACAAGAGTTGAGTCATAGGTATTCCCAATGACGAGTCTCCCACCGGTAAAATAACTTGAATGATTATATATTAAATAATTATAAAATAAATTTTGAATCACATTAAATATATAAAATACAACAATCCCCATATGATTCAAAATTTAAAAACATAAAGTGGATTGAGTTGGGACTCGAAACTAAAGTGCATAAATGAAGGAGTCTTTGGGACAATGACCAACATCTTAGGATTAACATTGTAGGAGTTATGAAAAATAGGTGTAATAAATTACTTGAACCTAGATTCCTTGTTGTAAGTCAGTTATATATGTCACCACAATACAATTTCTAATACCTTTTAGTTCTTTCGAAGTTTGACGCTATCTCTAGAGAACTAGCCCATGTTCTCATAGGAAGCGGTTTCATTTCTACACCCACGTAGGTGATTCCATCAAGTGTGCACTGAAACTATAGCACACCACCTATAAAGGATATGAACCTATTAAGAGTTATAAAAACTCATCCATTTCTTTGTTGCAGTTTGCATTATCCAAATCATAGGGAAGGGGCACTAGTGATAGTGTTTCTGTTGAAATAAGTGCAATGACTTGTTGTTACCCATTGAATCTACTTCCTAAAGTGGTTTGTAGGTTGGGTTGTTATCAATGGTTGTTCATCTAAATGAGCTTAAGTCTCATTTGTAACGACCTCAAATTTCATAACCTTATTTAGGCGTGAAACCGGGTCGCTACTAACCTGATCTATATTCTAATAATTATAAACTTTTCACTTTTATCTTAGATTACATAGAAACTTGACTTTAAACTTAATGTACGCAATAGAATAAGAACAATATGCCACTAGTATCATAAGGCTAACCATAAACTTAAAGGTGTAGAGAAAATAAACCATGACATATAAACATACTAACTATCATGTCTCTAATCTCCCATCATCGATAGGAGTTAAAACCTCCATCATCATATCACAAATATAAATCTATAAGTCTCAAAAGTCAGACTTTAAACTTATACAAATCATAATAAAATCTAATACAAGTAAGAGCCTAAAATGACTAAAAGGGAAAGTGTCAGGCTCATGCCTCCTTCTAAACTTTTGGGCACTCCAATTGGGGTACCTGTACTAAAGCTCCCCTGTAATAAAAATGGTATGGATGAGTGAGATCCATGGCTTGTAAGTAAGTACATAAAACCTATTACAAAAATCGGACAGGTAAAACACGAATCTTTTAATATAAAATTACTGAATATATCTCCATATAGAATACATACAAATCTTTAACGTGTAGGCATGTGCTAGTGTATATACATCATCTACTATCTATCACAAGATCTAAACACTCATCATCATGATTCTTCATGTGGGAATTATGTATGACAATTCATATGATTCTATTTATAAATGATATTCTTCACTTATCTACATATGATAATATGCATGAGTTTACCTATACATGACATTCTTCTCATATATTTGCATGGCAACATACATGACATTAAGTACTTATAATCACACGGTAAATATATCATAATCCATCTGTAGTAAAGCCATTCAGTGTGATCCGAAAGAGCATTTTTATTCATTTCTCATGCATAAACTATATTTTCCTTATATGAATATTCATAGACAAATCATCTTAAACTAGGCATGCATCATTACTTGTTATTAGCAATCATAATAAAATTCAATAAGTCTATCACTAGCTTAGTATTTATCAATTACCTTCTTACTTGTTACTTATCAGTCATTATGTCTTCACTTATCACTTATTAGCTTCCATTATCCTTATCTTAATATTTACTTATCACTTTTCATTAGTCATGTAACACTTATCATTGATTTTTATGGTATTGAATTGTACCCCAATGGGATAGCCATCATACATCTTTATTTTTTTCACATAGTCTAGGAACTTATATTCTTTTAAAGATTATGATCTTTCACTTGTTTCTTAACATTTTTTTTACTTATTCATATAATGTATTTTTGTACATTGTATTAGATTCCTTAATGGCAAGACCGTGATAGAATATTGCACATTGTATTAGATTCCCCAATAGCAAAACCTTGATAGAATATTTCATAATATATTGTGTCTCTAATGGCTGGACCTTGACCATAACTTGATTTTACATCTTGACATTCTTCTTACTTATCTTTTTTTTTATGTTTTTTAAGTCTTTATCCATTTCACTCCTTATAACTTATTTTATCTTATAACTACATGAAGCATTCTTTAATCATGACATAAAAAAAATATACTATTCACATGTTACATTCATTAACTTAACAATAGAGAATAAATCTATCATTATAGACATTTATTGTATCATCAAAAGGTATCCAAAAAATATATAAATAGTAAGAGAAAGCATTAAGAGACATTTTATCAAACATGTAAAGTGCAAGAATTAATGATCTAATATAGGAAGTCATTAGAGCATCACAAATTGCCATAAGCCCACATATATTTAAAAATATTTATCATAGGAGACATTGGGCTCATATAAGGAATCCAAAGACATCCAAGAAACATCAGAATAATATGAAAAATCTATAAAATGCATTATCAAACATGTAGAGTGCAAGAATCAAAGGAATTTATAAAAAGTCAAAGAATGGAAACTCAATCTTCACCATTTCTAAGCATATCTTACTTAAATTATTCCATAGAGTTTCTTAAGTAATTTATACACAATAGCATACTAGTATCATTACATGAAGATCAACATATTTTTTTTAATAGGTAATTATAGGTGAATACGGGTTTTGAACCTAGGTCTGTGGTATGACACCCACAGACTTTACCAACTTAGCAAACTGACATCTTCTAAGATCAACATACTTCATATTCATCTTCTAGCATCATCTTTAACCAACATATTTAAGATATATTCATCACAAGCTTAAATAAGAATACTAGTAATAGAAAATCAAGTAAATCATCCATCAATACCCTTTATGGGAACTATAAAATTAGAAAATCCTAGCTTACAAGCATTCATAATGCATGATATTCATCATTATAAGAAAATACATATAGATAACATGAAAATCCACTTTTCCTCATGGTATAAGATACAGATTTCTAAGATTCTAGCAAAAAATGGCAAGATCTCATCATAAATCACTATAATAGGTGGGGTTTCTAAGATCCTAGCAAATGGGTTCACAAACATGGGGGAAAATAACCATAGAGTCAAGACTTTACCACTACAAGACTTCTAGGAACCTAAAAATAAACAAAAATGGAATAAGTTTTGTATAACTATTTACCAAAGATTTTTTTTCCTACTTGCCAAGAAGGTTTTGAAAAAGAACATCTTTGTCTTTCCATTTATTTTCTGTAAAATAGAGTAGATCTAGCATTATAAATGTGAAATTAGGAAAATCAAGGAAGAAAATAAGCTATTCTAGCAAGTTTTTCAAGTTTGGGAGTGAAACTTACCAAATGGGGGAAATCTCCCTCTTCTCCCTCAAGCTTCCCAAGCATATCTGAACTTTAATCTTTTTGTTTTAAATGACCTAAATGAGGTCTTAGAGGTATTTCAACTTATCCAAGATGAAATCCCGAATGTGTGTGGGTCCAATGGATGAAAGTCACGCCAAAAGTGGTATAAAATGTAATTTTTTAGCAAAATTCAGCATTTATAGGCATGTCGTGATTGATCACGAGATATGTGATTGATGATGGATCACTTGGAAAAGTCTCAAGAGCCATGCTACTTCATTCATGATCGATTAGGCCAAAAACAGGATTTCATGATTAATCACGAGATCCGTGATCGGTCACGCATCTCCCAGAAATTCCTACACAGACGAGCCTCAGTAAAATGACCATAACCTTCACTACAAAACTCAAAATTACAAACTATTTGATTCGTTCGAAAATTAATACGAAGACATTTCCAAAAAAAATATGACTCATACTCTAGTTCACTTGAGATTGGTGTCGATGGATCCGGAAAGTTACCCCAAATACGCCATCAGGATAACTTTCAAACTTGACAGATTCATGGTCCGACTTGGGTCTTACACTTAAAACTTGGTATAAATGGTTCCTAAATCACTATAAGGTCTGTGTAACATATGTGAAATGATAATTTTACCCTATAAGGGGTAAAATTATAGATTTACCCTTTAAGTGGAAAGAGGGGTGTTACACCATCCCCCTTGATGTTTCATCACTTGCTTTCTAACTAGTGGTTTAATTAGAGGATCGGTTAATTAGAGGATCGGTTAAGTTCATTTCTAACCTTACAATGTCTAAGGAAATTACCCCATCAGGTATCATTTGCCTTACTACATTGTGTCTTAGACAAATATGTCCGCATTTTCCATTATATATTTTAGTAGTAGCTCGAGCTATGACAGTTGTGTTATCACAATGTATTGAGATGGATGGGATAGACCTTGGACATAAAGGTACATCGGCCATCAATTTTCAAAGCCATTTAACTTTATCTCCTACCTTTTACAAGGCGATAAACTCTGACTCCATTGTAGATAGAGCCGCACACATTTGCTTGAATGATTTCCAAGACATTGCTCATCCACCAAGTGTGAACACAAATCTACTTGTGGACTTTGACTCATCAAAATCAGATACCTAATTAGCATCGCTATACCCTTCAAGGACAACGGGATATCCACTATAATGTAAACTCAAATTGGTAGTACCCTTTAGGTATTTCAACACTCTAATGATTGTAGTCCAATGGTCTTTGTTTGGTTATGAGTACATTTTCTAAGTTTATTAACTACATAATTAATGTTAGGTCTTGTACTATTTGTTAGATAAATCAAGCTTCCAATAATTCTAGCATATTTCTTTTGTGATACTGCAATACCTTTATTTTGTTTAAGATGTTTACAAAGATCATAAGGAGTAAAAACAGTTTTGCAATTAACTTGTCCAAATCTATTTAACATTTTATCAACATAATGTGGTTGAGCCAAACAAATTTCATCATTAGTTCTTGTTATCTTTATTCCTAAGAGATATAAACCCTACCCTTGGGGTTATAGTAAGGATATTGACCCTACTCTTGGGATTGCCAAGAGATTTGGACCCTATCCATGGGGTTGATCAGAGCATACAGATACTTTACTTTGAACATTTGGAACATTAAACATTTGACCTTTCAAACATTGAACTTTGAACACTATGAATTATTGGACTCAAAACACCTTGAATTATTAAACTTTGAATACTTTGAATCATTGAACATCGGATCCTTTGAAACTAACATATGCCATTGAACTCATAGACTTTGATCTTTGTATTAAATTACTTGTTTGGACACTAATTCTTATTCAGCATTTAGCATTGAACTCTAAATTATGAAGTTAGAATTCTTTATTCGAACTTAAAACTTTGTATTAGACCATCAACTTTAATTTGATATCTGATTATTGTTCAGTTTTGTACTACCATGATTATTTTTATTACATCGATCTTTATTTAGTTTTGTATTGATTTTGGACTTGTTAGTACTTAGATTTATGTTTCTTGCCTCATATTATCTATATTCAGTTCAATTGCTTACAGGTTGGGACTAACCCAGTCGTATTGTTTTTCAGATTGACCGTGGTTATAGGTTTTCTATTCTAAAGACTTGCTATAGTGTTACCAGTTTTATTTTCATTCATTTATTGTTGTTATCAAACATACATTGGACCCTTTTTGTTATCGATATTATTGAGGAATTGTATATTTTCCCTTTTATTATGTTTGGGAAGAAAAGACACCCTGTTTATTAGTTCTTTAGATATTTGATACATTATTGCTCTTTGGAGCATTATAGTTGATTTCTTTCCACTGCACTACTTTTGATATGAATACATTGTGATGGTATTTTGTGATGACTTATTATAGTCTTATGGACATGTGAATATCGTATCACTTCCGCTATCATTGAACTTAGTTAATGTAAAACTATTAAATTAAGGATTTTAAAGTTTGGATTATGACTATTGGATTGTAATGTAACGATCCGAATTCTGGGAGCTTATGGGTCCCGTATTTGAGTCTGAGTTCGGGGGTGTAACATAAAGCTCTTTCGTTGTTTTCGCCCATGGATGTAGGCTTCAAGACGAACCACATTAAATCTTCTTCTTCTTTGTGTGTTTACTATTTACATTATGTTCTCTCTTCTATTTTAGGATTCTACACAACAAATTAGTAGCAAAGCCCTAGGTTGCGATTGTAATTTTTTGACATGACTGCAAAGTACGAAGTGGATAAATTCAATGGATAAAATAGCTTCAATCTATGGCACGTGAAGATGCGTACGTTATTGATTCAACAGGGATTGTATAAAGCTTTAGTGGGGAAGAAAAATCTTCCTGCGACGATGTCGGAAGATGAAAGAGAGGAACTCGGCCTTAAGGCACTTAGAGTGATTCAATTATGTTTGGCTGATGAGGTGTTGTGAGAGGTTGCAAATGAGATGTCTACGGCTGGGCTGTGGCTAAAGTTGGAGAGCCTGCACATGACCAAGTCTCTCATGAACATGTTGTGTTTGAAACAATGCCTTTATACATTGAGGATGAGAGAATGTATGTCTTTGAAAGCCTATCTTGATGAATTCAATAAAATTATTTGGATTTGAAAAATATTGATATTAAGATTAATGATGAAGATCAAGCTATCATTATTTTGTACTCTTTACTTGCATCATATGAACACTTTGTTATGACATTATTCTATGGAAATGATGCCATCTTCATGGAGGATGTTAAGGCATCTTTGTATTCTAAGGAATTGAGGAAGAAGGTGTTTGGGGAAGAGAGTGAGGGGCAGACAGAAGGTTTATTTACAAGAGGAAGAATAAAGAAAAAATGTTCTGCAAGTGATAAAGGTCAATCTAGATCTAAATCTAAAGGGAAAAACAAGGTGTAGTGTTTTTAGTGAAGGAATATGGTCACATGAAGAGGGATTGTTCGTAATGTGCTAACAAGAAGAAAAGTGACAGTCACAATACAATGTTGGTAGACGAACATGAGGAGTACATTAGAGATGTTCTCATAGTCTCCAAATGTATGAACATTTTTTCTAATGATGAATGACTATTAGATTCAGGTTGTGATGTTTATATTTGCTCTAGAAAAGAATATTTTGATACATTCCAAGAGAATAAAATATATTTTTTTATTTCTTTAGGTGATGTGTCTTTTTGTGACAACACGTTGGAACGGTGAATATCAAGATGTTTAATGAAGTGGTTTATACTTTACTGGTGTAATATATATCCCAAAGATGCGAAAGAATTTAATATCCCTCGATTAGTTGGACTCCAAGGGTTGCAAGTATTCAACTGTAGGTGAAGCCATCAAAATCACACGCGACTGTTTAGTCCTAATGAAGGGGGAAAATTGTGATGATGGTTTGTATCGTTTGATGGGAAATACAGTGAATAATGGTATTCCTTTGACTTCGATGGGAAATTAGAAATGGGGTGAACAATATAACAAGTGTGTGTGCAGGGTCTCTTTCACTGTTGGGACAAAGATAGGTATTATAGGTTTTCAGGTGACAGATGATGATGAAACAGTTCTTATGGTTAGAGAGGATGAATTGAAGTCCTTCTCTGGAGTTGACTAAGTGAGTTAACTTGGGACATCTACACATGTGCATTAGCCACGTTATTATCAAGTCGGATGGTGTCAAAACTGAATTGATTCGATGGTATGGGTAGCGGTGGTTCTTCAAGACTAATGATTGTTTGTGGTACATATAATTTACTAAGAAGAACTAGTACAGGTTTTTTCAGGTGGTTTTGGGATGTGAGCCAAGGTGGAGTGCGGGGCATATGTCATAGATTTCCATGTCTTGTTAAAAGTACAATGTTTAGAATATCTAGAGTTATCCTTTAGGGTTGTGTGGAGAAGATGAGACTATAATTTTATGTACCATGTAACCTTGGTAGAATTCAAGTCAAGGTGGAGATTTGTTAGAACGGTAACTTGTATTCACATGTCTTTTAACCTAGAGTCGTTTTTGGAAAGAGTTATAATTATGATCCTCTTCTCTCAAAGAACACACATCAGCCAAATAACAATGGTTTTGGTTGTTTGGGATATTTAGGGTTTCTTAGATTCGTCAACATAAAAGGTTTGATATTGGTAGGGTGAGTAGCTGCACGGTTTCATTATAATCTCAGTTTTATCATAGTGAAAGCTCTATTGTTGATTTTGCTAGTGAACATAGGGTTCAAGCCGAACAACGTTAAATCATCTTCTTCTTTTGTGTGTTTACTATTCGTATTATTCTCTCTTCTATTTTATTGTATAAGATCCCAAGTCTCTAGGTTTCTGCATATTATTCTCTCTTACACTTTTTGGTGCTGATGTGGCCACCCCTGACACTATTCACACCTTTTTGTATATGGGGTGCTCATACCAAATCAAAGCCCAGCTCTAAGCATGGATTGTCACACTAATCGAGCCCGAAAGGAGAGTATCCGACTCCTCTAATATCTCTACAGTCAAAAGGGTAGTACGTAAAACTTTGGCAATGCTTTTGATGTGTCACTCAAGTGGCTTCTTCCTGTAAAATCCTTGTTTAAACACTAATCTAAAGCTGAGCAGCCACAACTAGGAACTTCAGTTCGAACATGGTCTCTCTCCCGTAGTATCTCCTTCGACGACCTCAATGTTTCAAGTGCAAAATCCACATTTCTCATCTCCCCAATCATTTCTCTTCCGCTCTGCCTTTCAGCTCCAACAACGGTGGTGCCACCATGGTAACCTAAACCCTCGCAAGTTCCTTCGAACAGGTCCCCTGACCAAGCTATATACAATGCCTTCAACCAAACCTAATAGCATCGTGTTCCTTGCTAACCGGGCAGTAGTGAAAACCCTTGTTCAATCATCGTCTTCATCATCATCATCACCAACAATAACTTCCCCCGAATCATATTTGGAGTTAGTACCTACAAAAACACGCGAATACTCTTGAGATCATAATTGGATGTGAGAGCCCTGTCTCGGGTGTCAAAGAAGGAGAAGGGGAAGGCTGGGGCGTGATCGTCAGAGGTTAGCTTGCACTCGTATGTAGAGGAGAAAAACAAATGCTGAGTGTGATGGATAGGGAGAATGGGAGCTCCTGGATCGAATTGGGGCTTTTCAATGTGTAAATGTGAGACTATCCATATCTTAGGGTTTCGCTATTTGATCAAATTTTGGTTGCAGGCTCCGGCGGTTTTGCAATATAGAAGATTTTGAAACACTAGAAAATTATGGTTTAATAGGGATTTTAGACCAAAGGGTTTTGCTTAGATTTGAGAGTTTCACTAAAAAAAAATTGAAAACCCAGAAATATGGGCATAGCCACCGGGCGAGCATTGGTGCGATCGTGGCATTTCAGCATGCGGTCGCCATTATCGGTGAAAATGTTACTTGTTTGGGGGAAGAAAGGAGAAAGATGGAACGTACATGTTAGGACTTTTAGGGGTGTGGCAATTTTTTATTTTTTTATTTTTAATATTAAGTTTTAAAATAATGGCTTTGAAGTAAAATCACCTCATTCTAACTTTTGTAATCAGAATAATTGGGTTTTTTTTTGGCATTTCCGATAGATGTAAGAAGAGACTGTAAATTGTATGATAGTTCCAGGGTTCATTATGTAATTGATCATTTTTGAATTTTTTGCCTTTTTGTGGTATTTATTTATTTTTTATTTAAACACTTTTTGTATTTATGAATTTAACCTTATACACCACACCACATATCTACCAGAAAAAATTGGGTGAAAATAAATTTCATGAGAACTGTGCAAATGGCACCAGGTTGTGGACACATCAGTGTCGAAAAGTGAAGTGGCCCCCAAAAAGTGTAGGTGTACATAACCATAATCTTCTTCAATACAAGGGCGTTTTATAAAGAATCATTATTTTTTTCAAGATATGAGAATTTATAAAAAAAAAACCTTGATATCCTTCAAATATGACAATCTACATAACCATAATATTCTTTAAAAAATAGACATTTTGTAGAGAACCATAATTGTCAATTTACAATAAGTCTCTACTTATGAGCCATTCACATTCAGATTTCTTACCTTCTCTTAGTCTTTGTCCACCAAAATCAAACCTCAAAGTCTTTAATAAGCTATTCATTCAGCAAAACAACTGCTTAAACGTCCAAGCATTATGACAAAATCTAAACAAAGTTAGTAATACACAAGCATTCAACCAACTTAGAACAAGAGCATGTATCCTGTCCAGTTACTTTCCAAAATCCCAGACCTATTTGTACGTAGGGTAAAAAAAGGGACAAAAACAAAAGAAATAATGCAAAGTTCAGAATGAAAACCAAAAATGGCATTCTGACCCAGTCTTAGTAAACAGGAGTAAAATAAAGTCAACACTTAGAGTGAAAACCAGAAATGACACCCTGAGTTAAGTCAAGTCAACCAAGTCATGAGCATACATCTACAAAGACCATCTTATGACAAAACTATAACAAAGACCTCAAACATAGTCCTGCAATCTGCAATCTCTCAAGAAAAGCACATTCAATATCCAGAACTCACAAAACTTTCATACCTTGTCCAAACTAGGCGTAGCATCATAACATATAAAAATATGACCCTATGTGTTCAAGAACAATACAATAGGTCATCCTCAGTGTTCAAAGACTCGGAAGGGCTCATTTTTTCAAAATTTAATGGAGGATTTCTAGAAAATGAATTTTCAAAACCTTTTTCTAAAGCAAATGCAAAAGATAGCCAATCCAGGCCTCGAAACTTATTCATCAGTCAATCAACATTGTCAACCTTTCAAAGCATGTTCAGTCTTACTATGGAAGCTTTCTACGTGCCCGTTGATGACTCTGGGATAAATGAACAAATCAACAACAAATCGAGATGAAGCATCATCTCCAGCAAAAGGCCATTCATGGTTCAGCCAAGGGCCATTCATAGTCAAGCAAAGCTAGAGATGATACATTATCTCCCAAAATAAAACGGAGACGATGCGTCATCTTTCATCAAATAGTGATTGGAAATAACCTGTCACCTCCTAATAAAAATCATCGAGATAAAATATTATCCCCAGTAGAGCGCAATTCACAGCCAAGGAAAACTGGAGATAATACATCATCTCTCAGAATAATGTGTCATCCTGTGCCAATCTTGAAATAAAGATTGACGTGTTACCTGTTAGGAAGAAAAACCTGGGCCGTGGCCCCCAAGCAAAGAAAATAGGGGCATACACCCCTAAGTAATGAGATTGGGTCGTAGCCCCCAAGAAAAGGAAATAGGAGCATAAGCCCCTAAGAAATAAGATTGGGCCGTGGCCCCCAAGCAAAGGAAATAGGGGCATACACCCCTAAACAATGAGATTGGGCCATGGCCCTTAAGCAAAAAGATAGGGGCATACACCCCTAAGCAATGAGATTGGGCAATCGCCCCTAAGCAAAGAGATTGGGCCGTGGCCCTTGAGCAAAGGAATTAGGCCGTGGCCCCTAAACAAAGAAGTCGGGCTCCAGCCCCTAAGTCAAGAGATTGGGTCGTAGCCCCTGAACAAAGAAATCATGCCCTAGCCCCTAAGCAAAGAGATTGGGTCGTGGCCCCTGAACAAAGAAGTCGGGCCCCGACCCCTAAGCAAAGAGATTGGGCTGTGGCCCCGGCCCTTGAGCAAGAAGAATTAGGCTGCCGCCCTTTAAGGAATTTGGGCCTTGGCCCCTCTACAATGGAAAGTGGGCAGCTGCCCTTTAAGGAATTTGGGCCTTGGCCCCTCTACAATGAAAAGTGGGCCGCCACCCTTTAAGGAATTTAGGTCTTGGCCCCTCTGCAAGGAAAAGTGGGCCGCCGCCCTTTAAAGAATTTGGTTCCTTGCTCCTTTGCAATGAATGACGGGCCGCTGCCTTTTAAGGAATTTGGCCTTAGCCCCTCTACAATGAGTAATGGGCTACCACCCTTTAAGGAATTTGGGCCTTGGCTCCTTTGCAAGAAAAGAAGGCTGCTGCCCTTTAAGGAATTTGGGCCTCGGCCCTTCAACAATGGAATTGGGTAAAGGGTCCTTCAAAATAACGTCGATCCAAAGTAAGCCTAGTAAATCTCCCATCATGAATCAACAAGCACATAAACCTGAAGTCCCCTCCATCAGCAAAGCACTCCAGTGACAAGTTATCACCCTCAGCAAAGTCCATTCCTATGGCAAGCACTTGAAATCTGAAGTCCGCTCTAACGACAAAGCACTCTGGTAACAAGTTATCACCCTTAACAAAGTCCATTCTTATTGCAAGCACTTGAAACCTAAAGTCCGCTCTATCGGCAAAGCACTCCAGCAACAAGTTATCACCTTCAGCAAAGTCTATTCCTATGGCAAGCACTTGAAACCTAAACACTGCTCTATCGGCAAAGCTATTCGATGATGAGTCATCACCCTCAACAAAAGCCCATTCTCATAACAAGCACCTGGTAGTTGAAGACCATTCCGTCGACAAAGCAACTGCAGCAAAGTCCATCCTTATGACAATGTTTGATCGAAAATGATGCATCGATCATTTTTGACCTTGAGATTAGGCCACTTAAAGGTTCAGTGAGGACTCTCCCTTGTAGAAAATGCCAAATTTTGACATCACAAGTTACCTATCGAGCATAGGTAAATGTCGATCACCGTTCCATTGCCTACGTAACATGCTAAAACATGAATACGTAGCACCGATCTCTAGAGATCTCCATGGCTATCAAAGTTAAGCCCAAAAACCTCCTGATATGCTTTGGTCAAGCCACCACTGGTTCAGTGAGGGACTCTAGGTTGCCTCACCAGAAATGGCCAACATTGTTGACATGATAGATTACCTTCCGGGTACAGAAAAATGTCGACATCATTCCATTAATTTATATATCATGACAACCACCTTTGGAAATTGGTTTAAACAAGTATGTAGCATTGATCCTTCGTGATCTCCATGGCTTTCGGAATAAGCCTAAAAACTTCCTGATAACCTTGATTTAGCTGCAGTAGGTTCAGTGGGGGACTCGAGGTTGCTTCACTAAAAATGACAGAAATCGTTAACATAATAGATTGTCTACCTGGTTATAGACAGATATTGACCTCGATCCATAGCCTATATACCATGACAATCATATTTGGAAATTGATTGAAACAGATATATAGCACAGATTCCTCAGAATCTCCATGGCTTTTAGAGTAAGCCTAAAAACCTCCTGACATACCCTGACTAGGCCACATAGATTTGCTAAGTCATGTCGGTCCTCGACTTTGTAGAAAGGCCTTCACAGATAAACCTCCTATCTGGGGTGTAGGTAGGTATCATCACTTCATAGCCTACGTATTATGCCAACCATGTTTAAAGATTAGATGGTTGAAACAGATACATAGCACCGGTCTCTCGAGATCCCATGGCTATCGAAACAAATTAAAAAGTTTCCCAGAAGCCCTGTTGACAATCCCTGAACCATGAACAAATTGCCACGCAACATCTTGGTTATTTGGACATAGCTGAATGCTACACTTTGATTCATAGCCTATGTATCATCTTAGCACTGATACCGTTAGG
This sequence comes from Platanus orientalis, assembly GCA_025762735.1. Lineage (NCBI taxonomy): Eukaryota > Viridiplantae > Streptophyta > Magnoliopsida > Proteales > Platanaceae > Platanus > Platanus orientalis. Next base: position 2,802 of record JAOXJP010256066.1, on the reverse strand, counting down.
GAGTTATGCATGATACGTAGCATTGGGTTCCTTGTTATCACAACCTCCATAGCTTCTGAAGAGAGCACAATAACATCTCCATTCTCGGCTGGTCCTCTACCTACCCTTTGTCGAAGATGGGACAATTGTAGGGTATGACCCACTTGTGATGTCTATTTAAAGGATATAACTACGCATCATAAATCAATCTATAAAGTCTGTAAAATTCCTAAGTCCATAACTAGACTGTTATCATGGTTAAAGAATCCTCCTCGTAGCAAATGGGTTACTTGTGAGAAAAACCAATCATAGCTTCTCGGGAAAGAGCTTATAACATTTCTCTGCATGTCCAACCAAGCCACCCTTCCAGTTCAAATTTTGGCACAACCCAATTCATACTTTTGAACGGCTTCTTGCATTGGCCATTCCAGTTAGTACTTTATCTGCCTCATGATTTACTGAAGGCCACCTTATGACATTTGCTCGACATCGGACAATGAGCAATGCCACACTTTGATCCATCAAGTCTAAAGAATGCTAGCTTCTAGCCATAATGTTTTGCTATTTATAGTCTAAGCATTTATCAAGCTTGAGTAGTACTTCTATAGCATGGGTTACTTATGAGAAAAACCCTTCCATAGCTTCTCGAGAAAGTGCGTACCAACATTTCTCTGTAAGTTTTGATGATCACCGCTTAACAGACCGACCTATTAGCATTGATCTTGGTAACGCTTACTTATTGGGACATAAGTATTGTGTTGCATTCACCCCCAAACGTTGTGTGTTATACCTACTTTAGCAAAGACTGGGTTGATATCACCTGAGCAAGGCACAACACCCGATCCTAACGGATTCCACCCTGGATTTCGAAGAGTCATATAAATTCTCCCTTGCACGTCCCCTCACTTTGAGAATGTTTAAGTGGGACAAAAATATTGTCATGGATTAATACATAGCCTATGTAGCCATCGCTTTATGGATGTGTAGCATTGACCCTCTAAGGTTCTATAGCTTTTCTAGAGAGAGCTTTCAAAATCTCTCTGTGAGTCCCGTAAAATACAACATTCGCTTAAGTGGGATGAAGGCAATGATGTAGATTGATCCTACTATATGTCATAACTGATGTAAAGTCACACGTGTCTTCGGAAGTGATATTTAGTGCATATGTACCATGATTGATGTAAAATCGAGCAGTGTTCAATCATGACTACATATATTTTCCATAGGTTTTCTAGGGAGAGCTTCACTCACATCCCTCATTGAGTCCCTTTAAAATTCTCAAGGACAGTCACAAAAAGACGTCTAATAAATCAACTGCATAAATGAATGAATGGTCAATCAATAAAATAAATGCAAAACATGTCAAGCATGCAAATCTTGTAAGAAACCTCAAGCAACTTCAAACAACTTATACAAATCAAATCATTTCAAACTAGTCAAAAGCAAATACAAGTGCGTAAGTCATCTAAATGGTTCTTGTGTGTTTACGGCTTTTGCATGATCGGTTTTTCATATCAGTATTCTGCCATAATTTCCGCATGTTTTCAAGCAGTTACGCCCGATGTCGATGACTTACATGTCTCCTGATACAGTGCATATGCTAACAGTAACATCCGAATAGCTAGAGAAAATGTTAATTGCTTGTGTATAACTCATGTATAACCCATGTTTTCAAAGAGAAGGTCCTTCTATCGGTGAATACCCATTTTTCAAAAATCGGAATAAAGGAATTTACAAAACACTGAAAGAGTGTATCTTTAACACGAGAAGGCATTTCAAAAATAGCAAACTCATTTCAAAACCTTGATCCCAAAATCAAGGACAATTTCAGCCCATCGCCACTTTCCAAGCCAAAACTGCTCTACATTTCAAAAGCTACCCACCCAAATATCCATGAGTTATATACAAGGAAGAAGCATAGTCTCTCCCAAGTCAAAATTAGGGCACTTCCTTCTTTGTTATATGCGGTAAAGCCACACATACCAAAGAGGGGCATCTGTCAACACCCAAATTTTGACTCGGGTCATGTGATGGCATAAGGACAACATAACAACAGTTAAACATCAAGACTCTAAGCACCCTTGGCTTAGGAAGAGAAAACCCGGACTCTAAGAGGTTAGCTAATCCTAAAGAGGTTTTTCTAGATGTTCTGTTAGAAATGAATTAGTCAAAGTACCTTATGCAGATAATGACCCCTAGACCCTCAAAGGAGCCCTGCAACTTTTCCTGTGGTCCAAATGATGTAATTTTAGAACCTATGCACCCCTGAGCCTCTATTCTCTAAAGGATCCATCACAAGTCAGACACTGCCCGAGAGCAGCAATAGCTAATCTCTCAATTTGTGATAACCCTGACCAAGAAATAACCATTGCAAAAACTCTCAGAGATCCATCCGATCTCCGAATCCAGAAAAGTCAGTAGCCATACTTCGGCCTCGGCCTTAGCTTCAAATCTCCAGGTCTGTGATAAAAAGTTTGAAGTCCCAAACCTCTGTAGAATCTCAAATCTTTCCCAAAATGTCGAAAGGCTATTTTTCCACTTTTTACTCTTATGGAGCCAAAATGCTCTTCAGACTTCCAAAATCAAGATCAGTCGATGTCCATTTCTTCAGAATAACGAGGCCTTCAAAAAGCTATCTAAGGAGCAGGGGCTTTCGTAAAATCTATTTGCCAAGATTCCCTCAAATACTCCAAAAAGCATGAAAAATCAGGTCTAAAAATTAGGTGCTCAAACAACTCGTGGGAACGTACCTGAAATCAGAAATTCAGATAGTCAGTGGTCACACCACAGTAAATTCAGAGCCACGTGACTATCAGATCCATG